>VMDR010029791.1:0-12606 GCA_007922815.1 Macrotus californicus
AAGAAAAACAAGACTGGAAGACTCATACTTCCTGATTTCAAAACTTATTACAAAGCCAGAGTAACTAAAAGAGTATGGCACTGGCATAAAGACAGACATATACACCAATGGAATAGAATAGAGAGCTCAGAAATAAACCCTCACATAAAGGGTCAAGTGATTTTTGACAAGAGTGCCAAAATAACTCAATGGGGGAAAGAACAGTCTTTACAACAAATGGTGCTGGGAAAACTGGATGTCCACATGCAAAAAGAATAAATTTGGACCCTTACCTAACACCATATACAAAAATTAACTCAAAATGGTCAAGTACTTAAATGTAAGACCTAAGAAAATAAGTCTCTTAAAAGAAAACATAGGACAAAAGCTTCATGACCTTGGATTTGGCAATGATTTCTTGGATATGACA
This sequence comes from Macrotus californicus, assembly GCA_007922815.1. Taxonomy (NCBI): domain Eukaryota; kingdom Metazoa; phylum Chordata; class Mammalia; order Chiroptera; family Phyllostomidae; genus Macrotus; species Macrotus californicus. Next base: position 410 of record VMDR010029791.1, read on the forward strand.
CTGAAGGCATGGGTGAGAAAAGAAAAAACAGACAAAGTAGACTCAATGAAAATTTAAAAGTTTTGTGAATCAAAAGACACTATCAACAAAGTAAAAAGATAAACTACAGAATGAAAGAGAATTTTTGCAAATCATGTATCTGATAAGTTATTAATGTCCAGAATATATAGAGAATTCGTAAAGCTCAACAACAAACCTGATTCAAAAATAGGCAGAGAACTTGAATAGCCATTTCCTCAAAGAAGATATACAAATGACCCTGACCAGTGTGGCTCAATTGGTTGGGCATCGTCTAGCAAAGCAAGGGGTCACCACTTTGATTCCCACTAGGGCACATCCCTGGGTTGTGGGTTTGGTCCCTAGTCAGAGTGTGTATGTGAGACAAACAATTATGTTTCTCTCCCTCTCTTTCTCTTCCCCTTCCTTTTCCTTTAAAAATAAATAAGTAAAATCTTTTAAGAAGAAGATGTACAAATGACCAACAATCACATAAAAATGCATGAAATTACTAATAATTAGGGAAATGCAAATCAAAGCCTCAATGAGATACCACTTCACACCCATTAGGATAGCTACCATCAGAAAAAAATAGAAAACAAGTGTTGGTGAGGATGTGGAGAAATTGGAACCTTTGTGCACTGTTGGTGGGGATGTAAAAAGGTACAGCCATGGTGGAAAACAGTATGGTGATCCCTCAAAAAAAATAAAAATAAAATTACTGTATGATCCAGTAATTCTACTTCTGGGTATATACCCAAAAGAACTGAAAGCAGGGTCTCAAAAAGATATTTAAATCCCATGTTCATAGTAGCATTATTCACGATAGCTAAAACATGGAAGGAAACTTAGTGTCCGTTGATGGATGAATGGATAAGAAAAATGTGATATATACATACAACTGAATATTATTCAGCCTTAAAAAGGAAGGAAATTCTGTAATATGCTACAACATAGATGAAACTTAAGAGCATTATGCTAAGTAAAATGAGCTAGTCATAAAAAGACAAATAGTATATATGATTCCACTTATATGAGGTAGAGTGTTAAAAAATCATAAAGACAGAAAGTAAGTGGTGGACTTTTGGCCAAGATGGGGGCATAGGTAGATATACTTTGCCTCCTTGCACAACCAAAAGAAGGATAACAACAAACTTAAAATAAAATAAAAAAAAAACAGAATTGCCAGAAATTTGAACTGTATGAAAGCCCAACAACCAAGGAGTTAAAGAAGATTCATACAGACTGGTAGGAGGGGTGGAGATGAGCAGCCAGGGCAGAGAGGACACATGGCAAGGCGGCGGATGGCAGTCCCACATTCGTGTGTGGATAAACTGGGAGGAACAACAGGGGAGCAAGACAGACTGCGCAACCCAGGATTCCAACATGGAAAAATAAAACCTCAAAACCTCTGGCTGCAAAAAAACCTGTGGGGGTTGTGGCAGAGGGAGAAACTCCCAGCCTCAAAGGAGAGTTTGTTGGAGAGATCCACAGGGTCCTAGCAGGTACACAAGCCCACCCACCTGGGAATAAGCATCAGAAGAGCCCAATTTGCTTGTGGGTAGTGGAGGAAGTGACTGAAAGCCGGCCGACAGCCCAGCAAGTGGCATTGTTCCTTCTCTTACCCCTCCCCACATACAGTGCCACAATGCAATGATGTGGGTTGTCCCGCCCTGGTGAATATGTAAGGCTCCACCCCTTACTACATAACAGGTGTGCCGAGATAAAGAAATATGACCCAAATGAAAGAGCAGATCAAAATTCCAAAAATAGAACTAAGCGATGAAGAGATAGCCAAACTATCAGATGCACAGTTCAAAACATTGATAATCAGGATGCTCACAAAAATGGTTGAGTATGCTCACAAAATAGAAGAAAAAGTGAAGGCCACACAAGGTGAAATACAGGAAAATGTACAGGGAACCAACAGTGAGGGGAAGGAAACTGGGACTCAAATCAGCGATTTTGGGCAGAAGGAAGAAATAAACATTCAACCAGAACAGAATGAAGAAACAAGAATTCAAAAAAATGGGGAGAGGATTAGGAACCTCTGGGACAACTTGGAACGTTCCAACATCCAAATCATAGGGGTGCCAGAAGGAGAAGAGGAAGACCAAGAAATTGAAAACTTATTTGAACAAATAATGTAGGAGAACTCCCCAATCTGGCAAAGGAAATAGACTTCCAGGAAGTCCAGGAAGCTCAGAGAGTTCCAAAGAAGTTGGACCCAAGGAAGCACACACCAAGGTACATCATAATTATATCACTCAAGATTAAAGACAAGGAGAGGATCTTAAAAGCAGCAAGAGAAAAGGACACTGTTATGTACGTAAGAGTTCCCATAAGACTATCAGCTGATTTCTCAAAAGAAATTGCAGGCAAGAAGGGGCTGGCAAGAAGTATTCCAAGTCATGAAAGGCAAGGACCTACATCCAAGATTACTCTATTCAGCAAAGCTATCATTTAGAATGGAAGGACAGATAAAGTGCTTCCCAGATAAGGTCAAGTTAAAGGAGAACATCATCACCAAGCCCTTATTATATGAAATGTTAAAGGGACTCATTTAATAAAAAGAAGATCAAAACTATGAACAGTAAAATGACAACAAACTCACAAATATCAACAACTGAACCTAAAAACAAAACCAAAAACAAACTAAGCAAACAACTAGAACAGGAACAGAATCACAGAAATGGAGATCACATGGAGGGTTATCGGTGGGGAGGGGAAGTGGGGAAAATGGGGGAAAAGGTACAGGGAATAAGAAGCATAAATGGTCGATGCGGACCCGACCCATGAGTCCGTGTGTTGTGGGTGTTTGTGCTATGGCTGCAATGAACACATTCACACAGACTAAAGAAATCCGGTGGAGAAAAAGGGACGGCACAGCCACTCTCTAAATGAGAAAGAGAGCGCTAGCCTGGCCACTATCTCAGTGAGAGAGAGGGCCCTGACCCCTGCCTGGACAGGCTTTTATTGACTAAAATTTTAGGTCCATTACATCAAAGATGATCCTCAATTACTATGCACAGGTTCACTTTAGGTGGTTACCATTTATAGATAACAAAGGAAAGAATGTTGCTGATCACTTCAAAGATAAAGGTCATTTGCAAATACAAAGGGGAGAAGTGGCTGAGCTGGTTACACCCATACTTGGGAGGTCTAGCGCAGATCACAGTAAACCTCTGCTGCCTGGATTCTGGGTGAGGGAGTCTTTTAGCAAGAGCAAGACTCAAAGCGGCCTAGGAGCAATGCATGCCTGATTCCCCATGGGAGACTGATCCATGGATCTGTTTCCTGCAGGCCGAACACGCATCTGTCTGTTTTCAGAACAGAGCTGAATTACAATCCACATTCCCACTCGGATAGGTTCCCTATAAATGGTAGGTACAAAATAGACAGGAAGAGATTAAGAATAATACAGGAAATACAGAAGCCAAAGAAGTTATATGTATGACCCATGGACATGAAGTAAGGGGGTGGGTGATTACTGGAGGTTGGGGTGGTGCAGGTCAAAGCAGAATAAAGGGGAGAAAAATGGGACAACTGTCATAGTATAATCAATAAAATACTTAAAAAAATAAGTAGATGGTGGTTGCCAGGGGCTAGGGGGATGGGAAATAGAAAGCTATTGTTTAATGGATACAGAGTTTAAGTTTTATAAAATAAAAAGTTATGGGAATGGATGATAGTGATGGTTGCACATCAATGTGAATGTGTTTAGTACCACTGAACTATGCACTTAAATGGTTAAGATGGTAAATTTTATGTTAAATGTGTTTTACCATAATTTTTTTAAAAAAGACAATAGGCAAACAGTAAGGCTGTAGCACTAGCTATTTACCTAGCACTTGATCACCAAAGAATGATTCTCCCTCCTGGTTCTATGCCCTTCAGCCCACATTTGATCTCATTGATTTGTACTTCCAGTCCCTTGCCATTTGGGCTATATCCAAGTTACAAAATCCATTGATTTTTTAGGTATCACTGTGTCTAGAAACAGATCATGATGACTAGGATACCTTCTATAACTTCAGATTTGTGCAAAGTAAGATATAAAGAGTTGGTCACAAGGGTGAAAGGATGCTGCAAACTTGAATCTGGTTGCAGCAGCAAATGAACTTAGAACTTACAAGTATATTGGGCTTAGGGTGTGACAGGAGAAGAGCAGTTAGTAGGAGATTTGAATCCCTGCTGAAGTAACTTCTGTTTATCCTATGGGGCAATGCATTGGGCCCTGAAATGCATCTTAAATCACTTTATGATGTCACTTACTTTGAACCCTTTAACTGGCTTTCTCAACCAAGACTATCTTTTGATTGTTTTATCAAGCAAAGGAAACAAAAATTTTGACTTGGCTCTCCCACTCTGTGTCACCTGTCAGCCGACTGAGCATTTTCTCAGGAACTTTCCAAGGACTAAGGCTAAGTCAGATTAAGGGCCTGACTGCATTGATCTCTTCCTTTTACCACGTCCAGATTATTCAGTAATTGTTGTCCCAAACATGAGGCTCCCTGCTCAGGCCCAAGTAATACAAGTAGTTGTACCCAAGTAGCTCTAGCTCTTGGGGCTAGGAGGTACCTCTGAAGCTAACAGAAGAATCCACCTTTCTTCAGATTTAGTGGCTATTGCATCAGATTCCTGCCCGTGTATGTGTATTTTCACCACCCATTGACTTCTGTGCTCTACTGGCCATGAAGGATAAACAAAGACTCTGGTCAAGTTGAGGGAAGCAGTTGGGTGCTGTGATGCCCTGGAATGTTCAAGACATATAACTTGTACCTTAGGGCAGGGTTCCTCAACCTCCAGGCTGTGGACCAGTACTGTCCAGCCCTGTTAGGAACCAGGAGGTGAGCTTGAATGTAATGTGCTTGAATCATCCTGAAACCAGCCTCCCAACCCCAGTTTGTGGGAAAATTGACTTCCATGAAACTGGTCCCTGGTGCCAAAAAGGTTGGGGACCACTGCCTTAGGGTACTGGCCTCAGACCTTGGAACCAGATAAGGCACAATAGGCTCCATTTTATAGTGTACAGTGAATGAGACCACTTCAGAACAAGAGCTGAAATCCATACCATCCTATATCTCACTCAGGTTATGCAGGTTTTCTTTTAATTTTTTTAATTTTTCATTTACTTTAAAAATTGTTGGGGATATCTCCATGGTTCAAAAATCAAAATGTACAAAAAGGCATTCAGGTAAAAGCCTTCATGTCTATTCCCACCTAGGTTCCCTTACTGGAGGCCAGCACTATCCAGTTTTTCTAGCTCCTTCCTTGACACTTTGCTTTATTCTTTATTACTTCCTCTGCAAATTTGGATTGGGATTTTTTTCAGCATTTCTAGAGTTTGTTCTTGCAAACACAGAAGTGCTTGCTCTTCACTTGTGATGAGAGGTCACAAAAACAAGTCTTTCCTTTGCAAAGCACTGCTCTGCAAGGTTGCTATTACTTGGACTGCATTTTAAGGAATTTGAATCTAGCCAATAAGAACTAATGCTTTGCACCCTGCTACAGGCCTTGTGAGGGACCCCAAGTAGAGTAAAGCATTTGTCACTGCCTTAAGGGAATCTCTTCATTAATTAGGGACATGAGACTGCCCATATAAAATAAATGGCTGGTAGGTATGGGGTACATTGGGGATTTGTGGAACTTCATTATGGAGAGCCTTGAATGCCAGAAAAAGTTTGAACTCAATACTGTTGGTCTTCAGTTACTTGGTATAAATGTCTCCCATGTCAGAGTAGATCTAGGCTCCAGTGCCAGCTTTGGTTGCCTGATGAATTCTCATAACCTCTTTGAGGTCCAGTTTTTTCCACTGTAATATAAGGATAACCATTTGCTACCATGGATTTATCTGGAGAACTAGATGAGATGATGAAACTGCAGCACCTGGTATGCAATGGGTACTCAAAAAGTGGGTTGATTATACTTTTTTGTAGGAACAACTACATGAAATTTGGGCCCAAAAAGATTGTGTGTGGGGGCAGTAAGGGTGTGTGTTAGTAGGACTACTGACGGTTAGGTTCAGGAGCTCTAAGGTGTGTGAACAGTGAGGGGACCGGAGACCAGATGGGGGCATTACCTATGTGTGGAAGCTGATGCTGAATCCTTGGGGTTGAGCTTCCCCATTGACCACTAGGGTAGGAAAGGGGGTAAGGGATCTTTGACAGTTCATGAGGCTGACTATGACATCATAAAATTAATGTTTGGCAGGATATATATAAGAGCAGTTTGGAGGCTGGTCTAGAGGCAAAGAGGCCAACAAGGATTGTTATCAAGGTGACAGATTCAGAGACCTGGTGCCTTGATAGGGATAGAGGAAAGCAATCAGTTAAATGTGACCAGAGGGTTGTCAGCCAGGGCAGCTGAAGCTATGATACTGCCTTTAAGAGAAGAAAGGAGGGGAGCTAAGTTGGGAGGGTAAATAAAATAGGGTGGTACATGCCAGCTGTGTCCTTGGGACAACAACACATCTAAGTGAAGTGAAACCCTCCACTGAAGTAGGTAGCATCAGACTGATTCCTGTAAATGGAAGGAACACAACTGAAAAGGTTGCATACCTTTAGGGAATACTGAGACAGAGCAGATCACACTGGGCCAGATCTCCAGTTTTCTGATCCTCCGGTGTTTTCAACAGAAGAAATCTGCCTAAAAGGGGAGAGAGAGAAGCAGACTGTGGCCTTTGATGTTGACTTGAGATTAGAGACTGTCTGATTGCCATGGTGACGAGGATGAGGAACGTGATGCTTTTGCCATTGAGCATATCTTAGGCTTGTGTTCCTTTGTGTTGCCTGGTAACAAATGTTCTGAGCAGCTCTATTTGCCTAATAGTCTGAACCGGGTGAGGAATGGACCTGAGACTGTACCTGACAGGCTGTAGAAGTAGATCTGGGAGACCTCACCCATACCATACTGTAGTACTGGTCCTGGGCTCAGCACCATGATTCCACTGTCCCAGTTCCCTCTGAATTAGGGGAGAGAAAGAGGCCCTCCATAATACCCAATTTCAGGTCCTTATTACTCTGGATACATTCCTAACTCCCCTGGCATGATAGCTTGAATGGCATCTTCTATTATACTTGTTGCCTAGAAGATGATGCAGACAAAAGTGCTCAGAGCTAATAGAGAGGGCTTGTTACTGGGACATGCTGTAGGGATCAGAGAGGTTACATGTTGTCTGATTCCATTTATCTGAAATATCTAGAATAGACAAATCCATAGAGACAGAGAGCAGATTAGTGATTGTCAGGAGCAGGGGGAGGAGGGAATAGAGAGTGACTGCTAATGGGTACAGGCTTTCCTTTTGGAGTAATGAAATGTTCCAGAGTTAAATAGTGGTGATGGTTGAACAACTCTGTGAATATCCTAAAAACCACTGAATTATATACTTTACAGGAATAAGCATTACATGTGAGTTATAGCTCAATAAAGCTGTTATTTTTTAAATGACCAGGGAGATTCTGCATTCATGTCTCACCTGGAGCCCACATAAGTATATACACTGAGGAGTGGTTGTATTTTCACTATAAAATCTTTCTTAAGAGTTGGTACTACTACATTAATCCTTAGCCATTGCTTTTATGTTTTCTAAGTTCTCCTTTGCTAAAACTAAGAAATCTTAGGGATGGGATAAGGATGGGTAGGTGGAGGGCTGTTTACTCTGATGATGAGGGTTTTGAAAAGGTTTAAATGAAACCCATCAAAGGAAAACTGAAAGCCCAACCAATCCCATAAAAGTGATTAGTGCATGTACTTAAGATAACCTCCAGTTTCATTGGCCTTAACCGTACTGCAAAGGAATCTTGACACAAGGATAAATTGTGCTCATCCCATTTCCCCGAGATTCTAGGCATAAACATATTTTCCCTCAACATCTGGACAGCATTTGAGTCACCTCCCTTGAATGTGCTATCAAGGTTGCTTTTAATGCATGGTTCAGCGCACATCCTCATCCATATGGCAGTGGAAATTTCCCCTCAGAGCTATATGAAATTCAGCTCAGCAAATGTTTATTTTGACACTGCTGCCAACACTGGGGTCTGCTCCAAAAACCTAGAGAACCAATGCAAAGCTGTATTAGCAAGGGCCGCAGGCCCCAGGCATGGCTCTGCTACTAACTCAATGCGTGACCTTGCTTAAATCATGCTCCACACCCTACCCCCTTTCTGCTACATGTCCTTTGTAAAATGAGGGGGAGCAGTGTGACTAATTATTACCTAAGGGTCTTTCCAACTTGGCCATCTTATGGTTTATAGATGAACCTGTCTGTCCATCTGTGAGGCTGATGTGGCCCCCGGTGAAATGAGTGTGACACCCCTGGTCTAGGATAAAGTCACTGAAAGGATTCCCAAGAACTGAAAGAGAGCACAGACTGCCTGCTTGTGGTAAGTTTTCATTTCCTAGCCTGTAGCCTGTCCATTTTATGGAGGCAAAGAAGTTTTCCTGTTCCTAACACTCTTAAACACAGACAACTTCTGAGGTCAACCCCCTGGGGTTATTTTAACCATTACGAGCTTAAGAAAAGTTCCTAAACAGTCACCAAAATAAGCTCCATTTCCCTTGGCTTGCTTCTTAATCTAGGGCAAGCATAAATATCCTCCCAATCACCATCTTCCTTCTCCATGGAAATCAGCCTGTATAAACTTGAAACTGAACCTGCCACACCATCTTGCTTCCTGCCCTTCTTTTCTTGGCCTCTGGAAGTATCCCACTGATTCTCAATCCTGGTCTCAGCATTAACGAGCTCCTGGCTACTCTTCTCAGTTTATACGTCTCATTAGCTCTGGTTCTAAATTATATCTGGCTGAAATAATTTTAGGACTGTAAAAATGTAACTACTCTTTAACTGTTAAGGAGTTGAAATTACATTCAGCCCTTTGAAGGCAACTGCGAGGCTGATGTGGCCCCCGGTGAAAATGAGTGTGACACCCCTGGTCTAGGATAAAGTCACTGAAAGGATTCCCAAGAATTGAAGGAGAGCACAGACTGCCTGCTTGTGGTAAGTTTTCATTTCCTAGCCTGTGACAAAGTTTCAATTTTTATACTGTTCCAGACCAAAGAGAGCCATGACTCAACTCTCGCATATGCAGGAGATTAAATGTGTCCTTAACGGTTTTATTATGCTTCCTGCAATTATCATCTTTCACTCTCTGGAAAGCATAGAGGTGGCTTGCAACCCCCCTATCTCCATGCCACCTCAATACCAGACTTTGCCTTCAGAATGAAGAAATAGACACCTTCCCAGGCAGAAGAGGATATGTATTTCCAATAATGGAAGGAAGAAAAGTTAGCACAGCCTGGCCTCCCCCTTCTCCTGCCCTTGCTCTGGCCCCAGGCAGGGTCAAGAACAGCCCACCCACTCTTCAAATGCATCATGTTCTTTCCATCCCTGTGCCTTTGGACAGGATATTCTCAAGGCCTCTCACTCTCTTCCCCTTCCCCACAGAAAAATTCCAAATTCGGCCAAGATCCAGGTCATATACTGTGGTTTTATCTTGTGAAACCCTACTGCCCCTGCACCCCTCTCCCTTGCTACCGGCAGATTTGATTTCTTTCCCTTCCTCTTGGGCACCAAGGAGAAAACTGGGGTAAGGCATGATATGGTCAGTGTGTACATGGCAGACTCCCCAGCTAGGCCTATCTCTTCAACTACGTACCCTCCCCAAATACAGACATACACATACACACACACCCACACACCCACATTTGCACACATCTTACAGAGAGCAGTACTGTGGTTAAGTAAGTGAACTCAGGATCCACACAACCTGAGTTTGAGACCTAGCTTTGTCACTAACTAAATGAATGACCCTGGGAAAGTAGCTAACCCATTCTGTGACTCGGTCATCTCATCTATACAGTGTGAATAATACTAATACTTATCTCATAGAGTCATTTTAAAGATTAAATGTGAGGTTATATATAAAGTGCACAGCTCAGTGCCTGCCATATAGTAATTGCTCAATCAGTGTTATTTAGTATGATTATTGCACAGGATTTGACACATAAAGAATGCCAAATACATATTTGAGTGAATATCTAAATGGTTCACACAGTAAGGCTTTAGGGGCTTGAATTAGGGAGTGGTCAAAGACAGCTGGGCTACTCAAAGAAGCTGTTTACTCTGACCTCAGTATTGTCTCTCACTGTACCCTGTTCTTTTCTTTCAATGCACATATCACAGTTTGTCATTACACATGTACTTATTTACTTGTTTGGTGTCTTTCCCAATCAACTAAGCTCCATGAGGCCAGGGTCCATGTGTGTTTCCACCACCACTATATCTCCTGTACCTGGAACAGTGCTCAAGAAATAGTAACTGAATTAAGGCATAAATGAAAGAATTCAGAGACATGTGGGATTTAGGTGGCCTCAGAGAATGTGTAAGTGTTAAGTAGATAGGTAAGAAGACTTCCAAATGGAAGGAAATCTTGAGAAACCTGAGCATGTATGAGGCACACAGAGAAACACAGCCAGTACATCCATTTAGCCGGAAGAGCAAGAGACTGTTTCTGTAGCTCAGCTTGTATGGAAGGGGTGGGATAAACGTTGTGCTTTATAATATTAGGGGGTTATGATTTTAAACATCTTTGTTGATTTGGTAGGTGGGAAATGTTATTTTATTTTTAGTTGTCATTTTAAAATTTCAAGTGAGGCCAATCTTTTAGAAGACAGGCCAGAGGAAGCAGGGAATGGCTTTGAATTCCAGGCCACTTAGGGATTCATTCTGTTGGCCAAGGCTTTGGCCTCTATCAACATGCAAATATTCCTAGGAAAAATACGTATTATCAGCTAAGTCCAATTCAGTACACATTCATTTACTTGCCCTTTGCCTTACAGAAAATTTTTCTAGAGTGGAGATGACCAGGAGACCACTGGAAAGACAAAATAGTGCCCTTGAGATGATCCAAAAGCATATGAGGAGAGGGATTAAAAGAAACCATATCCAACTCCAGTGTTGCCTCAATCTGGAAGCTGAACCTGAAACTATTTATAGGTTTTTTTCATGAAAAAGAGATGATTCTTCTTGCCCTGGTTGGTGTGGCTCAGTGGATTGAGTGCTGGCCTGAGAACCAAAGTGTTGCTGGTTTGATTCCCAATCAGGGCACATGCCTGGGTTGCAGGCCAGGTCCCCACTAGGGGGTGCACGAGAGGCAATCACCCACTGATGTTTCTCTCCCTGTCTTTCTCCCTCCCTTCCTCTCTCTCTAGAAATAAATAAATAAAATATTTTAAAAAATGATTCTTCTTTACAAAAGGTTCAGATGGGAAGTAGGAGTGCCTGTGTGATAATTAGAGGCTTTTGATTACTGATTAAATCTTTATTAGTTATAGGTCTGTTCAACTTTTCTGTTTCTTGAGTCAACTTTGCTAATATGTGTGAATTTCTGGGAATTTATCCATTTCACTTAGATTATCTAATTTATTATCATACATTTTTCTGTCATTAAAAAATCCTTTGGAAACAGCACTTTTTTAGAAGTTTTTTTTTAAAATATTTTATTTATTTAGAGAGAGGGGAAGGGAGGGAGAAAGAGAGGGAAAGAAACATCAGTGTGTGGTTGCCTCTCATGCACCCCCAGCTGGGGACCTGACCCACAACCCAGGTATGTGCCCTGACTGGGAATCGAACCAGTGACCCTTTGGTTCACAGGCTGGCACTCAGTCCACTGAGTCACACCAGTCAGGGCTGAAATATCACTTCTGATGGCTGCATAACATCCTATTTTATGGTTGTCTCATAGTGTTTTTAACCATTTTCCTAATGGTTCTCCTAGGGCTGAAATGAATTCCATTGTACAGAAATCTCTATCTGTATGCCTATTTCTTTAAGATAAATTCATAGGCATGGAGGTCCTGGTCAGGTAGCTCAGTTGGTTGGAGCATCATCCTGATATGCCAAGGTTGCAGGTTCCATATCCAGTCAGGGCACATACAAGAAGCAACCAGTGTTGCATAAGTGGAACAACAAATCCATGTTTCTCTCTCTCTCTGAAAATCAATAAATAAAATCTTTTTTAAAAAATTGTAGACATGGAATTTCTACAACCAAAGGCCTGAACTTATCTGAACGTTCTTAATACATCCTACCAAATTGCCATTATGAAAGGCCAGGCCAATTTGTCCTCCTTACCAGTACATGAAAGTGCTTTATAATATTAGGGGGTTATGATTTTAAACATCTTTGTTGATCTGGTAGG
>VMDR010029792.1:0-12605 GCA_007922815.1 Macrotus californicus
ATTGTTTTCCTAATCTTGCAATGTGTGAATGATGGGTATGATCAGGACTATGATTTTTCCCAGGTTTGCAGAATTGAGGTGCTCAATCTGGAGTGAAACAAGAACTCAGCAAATGCCTAAGGAGGGTGGTTGGAAAGAATATTGCTTATGCTTAGTAGGATGGGGCTCTAAATCTCCTCCAGCAGGCAACTCAAGGGGTGTGGGAAAGGGGCAGGGACTGTAGACTCTGAAGAGAGAACAGAACATGTTAACTTCTCTAGCTCGTTTCTACAAACATGTGTTGAGGGTCAATGGTGTAGTAGGCATTGCCCAGGGCACCTCCTGTGGACTGAAATTTAGTGTCCCCCAAAATTTAAACGTTGAAATCCAAACCCTCAAGATGGTAGTAGGAGGAGGTGGGGCCTTTAAGAACTGATTAGATCATGAGGGTGGCACCCCAGAGAGATTTTCTCCTCTTCTACCAATAAGAACACAGTGAAAAGATGCCGTCTATAAATGAGGAAGTAGGTACTCATCAGACACCAAGTCTGCCTGTGACTTGGTCTTGGGCTTCCAGCCTCCAGAACTATGAGAAATAAATTTCTGTTGTTTATAATTCACCCAGTCTGCGCTGTTTTCTTATAGTAGCCCAAACAGACTAAAATAATGTCTTTGTTCAGTGATTTCAAAAAAGGTACAGAACTTAATCAGGGAATGAACACTCCAGTGCGGTTTGCTTTTAGACCATCTTAACTTGTGTCTGAGTGGGGCCCCCAGGGGAGGTGATCTGTAAAAGGTGAGTGAGCCAGGAAATAAAGAATGGGAAGGGATTCGAGTGGAGAAGGCAATCTGAGCAAAGGCACAGAGTGATGAACTGTGGTCTGTGCATAGGAGACTGGAGACCATAGGCAATTTTAACTACTAAAGCACAATATCTACAGGCAAAGAATTCAAGAAATAACTGAAGAGGGAGGGAAGTGAGTCACAGTCACAAGTAGTATCTTCTGTACACCTGTGTTCAGTGCTGTCTTCTTATGAGATAACAAGCACTATTGTGGCAGAGAATGTACCTTATTTACTCTAATATAATAGCTCAGCATTTAGCAAATGCCTGATAATGCCTTATTAATGAACAATTACTTCTTGATGTATAAGTGAATGACCCAGGTGAAAATAGTGGGATTAAGTTCAGAGCAAGAGATAGATTTTTTAAATATTCAAGAGGTAAAAATACCAGGATCTGCCAACCAAAGTTGAAAATGACATCTGGGTACCTGTATTATTTAGATCCTTTAGAACTTTGGAATCAGGCATGGCATAGTGTTAAGAACGTGAACTCTTCCCTGGCTGGTGTGGCTCAGCTGATTGAGTGCCAGCCTGTGAACCAAAGGGTCGCCAGTTCAATTCCCAATCAGGGCACATGCCTGGGTTGCGGGCCAGGTCCCCAGTAGCGGGGTCACACTAGAGGCAACCACACATTGATGTTTCTCTCCCTCTCTTTCTCCCTCCCCCCCGCCTCTGTCTATATAAATAAATAAAAATAAAATATTTACAAAAAAACCCCACAAACTGTACTCTTAGTTTAAATTCCAGCACACTGGTTTCCTAGCTGAGTTCCCCTGGGCACATGATTTAATATATCTGTGCTTCAGGTTGCTCAATTACAAAATGAGAATGAATGTTATACATGCCTCATCATGAAGTTCGGAGACTTACAGGAATTAATTCTTATAAAGCACTTAGGACAAAGCCTAGCAGACCGCATATGTTCAATAAAAGCTCAGATTAAATTCTTATTAAGTCATTAGTCAGTAGAGACTGTTTCTTTGCAGAGAGGTGAATTGCCTTTTAAAGCTCAGCAATAGTGTTTCACATTCCACTCTTTCTCTGAAAGGTTTGACTGTCTTTAGTTAACAAATAGCAAGTCAGAGTCCCCGAATTAAAGGATGAGCTAAAATTCGGACTGCCAGCACCGGAACTGGGCTTAGAGCAGGGAAACTTGGACCCTCTATAGCCTTTCCTACTGAATTGCACCAAGGGAGAACTCACTGCTGGCTGTGTACGGTAATAAAAAGCTTAAAAGTGAACTTTTAACTACTTATAAGAATGTATGTCTTGACAAAGTGCATCAGCACCCACAATCCACTCAGCCAGTGAAGACATGCCTAGTCTTACCTGCTGCCAGCACCAAAAGCTCCAGGGAAAGTTCTTCAAGCATGAGTTTTGTTATAGTCCATTAAAGCTACTTTTGTGCCTAAAATGCATTTTGTTTCACCATGAGTTCTTGCTTTACTTGAGATTCTAGCCTAAGAAGTTTTTTGTCTGCTTATAATTTCCCCAACTAAGAGAGTTTTGTGTTCACCATATACTTTTTTTAAAAAATATTACTTCTATGGTGGAACTTTGCGTTACCAAGGAAATAAATATGAAGGTAAAGAGAATGGGAGTGTAGGAGTAAGTATTTTGCAATTCAGCTTTGGAAGAAATAAACAAAATTCAATAAAAATAGCCCCGAGGCTTAGAAATGCCTTTGCATGCCTGTTGGACGCAAGGAGCAGGGGTGTGAGGGTAGAGACCCTGATAGGGGTGAGGTACTGTGCTCGGTGACCCTCTGACATGGGATGCCCAGCAAGGAGCTGGGATTGGTGAAAGGAATTTACCAACTCAGTTCTGGCAGTTGGCTCAAATCAAGGTTCTCCCAAGCTTTCTCCATCAAAAGTTCCTTTGAATTTCTAGGAGCAGTAAAGGAAAAATTTAAATAGGATGCCAAAGATGAGAGCTGAAACTTCTTAAAATATCTGAAATGAAGTGAATATATGAACAAGGAATCAAGCCCTAGAAAACAGACGTGTCCCTTGGGACAACCATCTGTTGTAGTCTTTGGACCAGGGCTGACTCCTGAAGGTTTATTATCTGTCTGCTGGAGAAGAACAGACGTTGAGCATAAGCTCTGAGAAACTTGTACCGCAGGTGAGAGGTAACTTTATGTCTGTTTCACTTGATCATAAAAATATGGCCATAATGTATGTGTTTGGTTACTTTAAGTAGTTTTTTTATCTCATGTATTTCTTTGTTTTTTATTTTATGTTTCTAGTGATTCATTCTTTATTTTATTTTACAAAAATATCAGGCAAGGATGAACTGAGGGCAGAAACACAATTACCCCTTTTCATAGATAGTTTGAGAAGTACTGTATTAGAGCAAATGTGTTTTCCTATAAAGTGAAGCAAGTTTCTAACCATCACAGTAAAACCATGAGTGAAGGCAATAAAAAGTGTGTAGCAAGCAAGAAAAGGTAAATGGAGGTTACTTTTATGTTGTCAAGTATTCCTATTATAAGATAAGCAAAATGTCATTGACAATCTCATTAGGTAATATGTGAACTTATTCTTTTTATTTTGATACATATACAAAACATATTTATAAAGAATTTTGTAGTTGCATTTCTATCTTCATCTTCTAATTATATGTTGACATGATGTCATATAATTATTAACAGCAATTTCTTTTGCAATAAACCTTTGTGGGGATACAGCTCCTCAGCTGAGAAGAATATACAGCATTTTATTTTCAATCTGTTCACCTTCTCAGGGATAGAGGTTCCACCTGTTAATTACCTATAAGGTAGCACATGAAATCCTCTTCTTTATCCTGAATTTATTTGCTTCAAAAAGTATAGTCTTGTTTACATTAAAGAATAAATTTGCTTCATCTTTTTCAATGCTTTCGATTACTGTGGACATTTATTGTATTTCTTTTTAGGAGCCCTGAGGGAAGCAGGCATGGTGTTAAGTGATTTATTTAAAAAGAAAGATAAATACATGAAAAATGCTCAACCCCACTCTTATTAAAGAGTCTAAAATATCCATATTTTCCAATATTAGCAGAATTGAAATTAAGCTTGGGGAGGCAGAGCCACTCTGCATATCCAGGGTGATATGCCCACCCAGAAACACACACACACACACATACACACACATCAATCTGTTTAGATCAGGCTCTAAGAATAAAGGACCATGGGGTTCCCTGTCCCCCAAGGCCAGAGCCTGCTTCCAAGCCTGTGTGGTCATCTTCCCTGAGTAACAGTGACTGCGTTGCTAGCATGAGGAACATTAGGTCCAAAACGAGGCCAAGGGCGTCTGTGGAGGTAGTTGGGAATGGGGATTGTGAGTGTGTTCTGAGGGAGCCGCAGGCCTGAAAGTTCCTAGAGGTAAGAGACTCAGCTGTGGGGCAAGGAAAGGGACCGGACTCGACAGTGTTGGTTCAGAACGGCCTGTGTGGTTGGAGAAGCCTTCCAAACAGTCTCAGTAAACTATACATTTCTACAACCTCCTTTCAGGGATAGTTGGCAATATAATAAATGTTTTAAATTCACATCTCTACTTTGAGGACTTTATTCCAGAAGTACACTCTAAATAACATGCAAAAAAAGTCTCCTCACTGATTCATTTATTCAAAAATTATTGCATAATCTCCAATGTTCCAGATACTATGTTAGGTGCCAGGGAAATGAGCCAGAAAAATAAAGTCCCTGTCCTTCAGGAGATTACAGGTTAGTGGGGAAAGCGGGGCGTAAATAAGTAAATTAAGAAATACAACTAAATAAATTCATAATAATATAAAGGCAATAAAAGTAGGAGTTGGATGACTTTAGAGACATGCATATATGAATGCATGTATATATATTTATTATAATAATGCTATTGCAGCAAAAAATAATGGGAAACAACTAAAATGTCTGTTAGTATGGGATTGGTTGAGAAAACTTATGTATAGGTAGGTAAATAATGTTTATCATATAGCTGTTAACAATGAGGGGGAAATCTCTGCATATGCTGATAAGGTAATATCTCCAACACAGAGGGAGAACAGACAATATTGTATATTGTATGTTGTGTATTGTATATAATAT
Organism: Macrotus californicus; assembly: GCA_007922815.1. NCBI lineage: Eukaryota > Metazoa > Chordata > Mammalia > Chiroptera > Phyllostomidae > Macrotus > Macrotus californicus. The sequence continues at coordinate 4,892 of VMDR010029792.1, forward strand.
ACTTTATTAATTTAAAATAAACAAAAAACCTACATGTCTATGTGTACATGTGTACACACACATAGCACACACACATGTGGCACCCTCATATGTATACCTGTGCTTGCATATCTGTTGGAAAATTTCTGAACAGCCATAGCAAGAAGACTTAACAGTGGTTTCTTTGGCCAAATGGAGTGGGGCGTACATTATTCGTGAAAAATCTTTTTGTCCTGTTTTAACTTTTTACCATGTACATTTATTACTTTTTAAACAAATGGTTGTTTTAAAGTCCCAGATTGGGTTAAAAAGGAAGTGCTGTAGTGTGGACTAAGTGAAATTCCAGGCAGAGCATGCGCTCTGGTCACAGAAAATGAAGTACTCCCTGTGGGTGAGGGAGGTGTGAGTAAGACAGAGAGACCCAGGTGGTTGTTGTAGCAGAAACTTCAGTGAACACATTTCCAGAAACCCTACTCAAGTGGGAGAAGCAGCTGAGTGACCTGGTTTTACACGAGGAGTATGTGCTGTCAGATCCAATGGAGAATAAATGAATCATCTGAGGTTTCAGGTTGGGAAGCAGGAGCACTGCATTGAAAGGTTATGGCACGATGCTAAGAATGTTTTGCAGGTTTGGGTCTGCTCACATCATCTTCTCCACAAGCTGTGAGCTGGCAACCTTAGACGTGGATAGAAGTTTTGTTTCCAAGGTGCTGAGCTACACTGGGTGAGGGAGCAGCATGGGGAGAGTCTTTGGATACCCTGTGTGGTCCAGGGATAAGGAGTGTGGAGCCAAGAGACCCGCAGCATCCAGAAGCAACACGGCAAAGGAAGCTGAGAGAAGGGGAAGGAAGCCAGGCAGAGGGCATGAGAGATGTCAGGACAGAGCCCCAGCAGCAGAAGGAGGAGAGGTGGCAGGTCTAGACTAGATGCCTGGGGCTTTGGGAACCTGGACCTTTGCTGATGGCTCTCTGCTGGTGTAGACAAGACCATGTATAAGGGGACTGTGAGCCAGTACCAGCATAGGAGCTGAAGTACCCCACTTCCTGCAACTCAAGGTTGTGACACTGTCTCACTGTGCTACTCACATTCAGATCAAAAGCAGAAGAGCCCTGCATGACACTTTGGAGGGTCTGGGCCCCTGCACAAGGAGAAAGTATGGTATGAGATAAGGAACTCTGAGGTCAGACTTCTAAGGATCAACTACTTCTTCATTTGAGGCTTTGCTTGGGCAAGCTATTTAACCTCACTAAGCCTCAGTTTCTTCATCTTTAAAATGGAATAATGATTTATCTTGTAGGATGTTATTGAGAGCATGAAATGAAATAATGCACACAAAGGGTCTGGCATGTTACAATGTTACAAATGCTCAAAAAATGTGATGACTGATGATAATGATATAGCAGCGGGGCACAGGCCAGGCGGTGTGTGTATGATGTTACTGCATTTGACATCAGCTTCTACATGAAGTCTGTCAGTGTCCATCCCTCAGTGATCGGAAGAAGCAGAAAGTGCTGAGAGTGTGCATGAGGGGCAAGAAGAGGAAGCCAGCTGGAGTTCTAGCAGCACAGCCATCTAGCCAGTGGAAATGAGCCGTAGGATTATTATTCTTAGCTCTTCCCAGACCACCCCACCCTCCATGCTCTTGTATCCCCAGCCTGGGCAACATCTGCTACATAATAATTCTCATGAATGTGGGAATTTCATACATTATATCCTTATCATCTGTAGTGATACAGAACAGAAAATGAGCTGTGGGTTTTATCATGACTAATCTTACTAACAAGGTTTCCTACTTCCTCTGTTTTCTGCTTCTCATTCCTTTAGGGCTGATACTGGGAATTTTATACTACGAAATTGCAGATGTGTTCTCATGCCATGAAGCTTCAGTTACAGGAGGGCTTCTATAGCCCTATGAGTTTGGTAATCTAATGTCCCGGTACATCAATCCTTACTTTATACTGAAGGAAACTCAAACTTTCTGCCTGAGTGTTTAGTGAGTGCTCTCTGGCCTGGATGATGTGAAGGTACTGGGGAGGGATGTTTTCTCAATGTCCTTGGTAGTTCAGCCAAATTTCTTAGAGAGTTTCAATTCATTGTATATTAGTTTTCTATTGTTGCTAGAACAAATTACCACAAACTTACAACCTTAAAACAGCAAATCTATCCATCTCAATTTCTAAAGTTCAAATTCTGAACATAGCATGGGTCAGCTGGTTCTTTGCTTAGAGTCTCGCTGGAAGATATCAAGGTGTCACCAGGGTTGTGCTCATTTTAGGAAGTTCTATAGATAAATCCATTGCTAACCTCATTCAGGTTGTTGGAAGAACTGTTTCACATTCTTGTAGGTCTTAGGTCCCAGTTTCTTGCTGATGGTCAACTGAGTGTCATTCTCATCTTCTAGAAGCTACCTACATACTTTGGCTCATGGTCCCTTGTCATTGTCTCCAAAGCCAGCAATGGCGAATCAAGTCAAGTTTCTAATCCTTCTGATTTTCCCTTATGCTATATATCTCTGCCTGATCTCCAGTTTCACAGCTCATGTATTTTAATTTTTCTAGTTCTTAGTATATTTTAGGTCCAACAAACTAGCAAGAGACTAGAACAGAGATATAACTAGGTTTCAACTTCTACTAAATGCTAGTGGTTGTCTTGCATGCTGTGTACAGAAGGATATTAAGTCTATAGTGAAGTTCAGCAAGACCTACCCTGTAAGGAATACTTAGCGATGTTTTCTATGTGTCCTTGGGTTGATCTAGAGTTGGTGGGTGGATGAGGTCTTGGCATGTGTGTCATGCATTTACAGTACAGCATCTAATGTACAACCTCTCATGTCCACAAATTCCTCTTAAAGAGATTCCAATGTTTGTGTCCATAGAGCTCTGAATTCTCTTCTATACTGGAGATCCTGGAAAATTAACTCACAATGAGAAAGTTGCTCTAGTGACACTGAACAACTATAGCTTTTCTCTTGTATTGCACTGTTAGACTATTTAGACTTCCTTCCTTCTCTCCCTCCCTCCTTCCTCTCTCTCTCTCTCTCTGTCTCTGTCTCTCTCTCTCTCTTTCTCTTTCATCATTGTTTATGTGATAGTGCCAGGATGCTAATATAACCAGCTGACCAATGCAATATCTTGACATCTTGATTGGAACTTTGGTGCTCCCAGACCCCATTCTTGGAGTCACACATGAATTTTATACTCTTCTCTCTATTTTCTCCTGTATGTTATGCTCTTCTCCAAAAGATCACTCCCTGGTTCCTGTGCTTTGAGTGCTCTGGGTCTTCAAATACATTGTTCAGTCACCCCTAATGCTCTTTGCCAGATTTCCAGTTGGTAATTCCTTCCAAAACATCTCAAATATTACCTCTTCAGAAAAACTTGATGCAAATCATAATAACAATAGTTAATATATTTTAGATAAAAACTAGGTCAGACGTAGTACATTTACATGGGCCACAGAATTTAATTCTTCTAAAAAGCCTATAAGGTAAATATTATTATACTCAATTTAAAGATGAAGAGACAGACTCAACATAATTGACTCGTTTTCTAAAGTAAGTCCAATTTCTAAGAGCAAAGTCAGATTACAAAACCCATGTTGGTTCCAACATCAATGTCTATTCTTAATTGTGTTGTGAGGTTAAAATGCTGCATGTCTGTGACTCCTTATGTTTACATTCAGCCATTCTTTCATAAGCCCCTTCAAGGTAATTTCCTGCACAAACCTTTCTTAATTCCCCCATTAGATCACCTCTAAATTTGAAATATTCTTTTCTATTATTTGCTTTGCTCCTGAGATTCTTATCATTTCTCTTCTTGTATTATTTTCTCTTATTCTCTATGTTCTCTTGTGGGCTGTTTTTGACACCCCTGAGGACTGGGGCCAGATCTTCTTGATTCTGCCTGCTTAAAGGACTCAAAATTCTGCCCAATAAATGTCTGATAAATAACCAAACAATTGATCAACATGTCTCTGAGTGGATTTTTAAAGAACCTGACATAAGAATGATTCTGCTTATATTAAGGGAATGAAAGGAAAGATGATTTAAGTCATGATTTAGTTACCTTTAATCCTTCTAATTGAGATTTTAGCTTTGAAGTTAAATTGCAAAATGATTAAAAGTGCATTACTGACCTCACACACCATTCCAGCTGTACGTCAATGCTCACCCACTGGGAGTATCAACCTTCTGAAGGTCAAAGCTAATATCAGAGGGAGGAGCACTTGCAATAATGGTGCCAGAAGATGTAGGCCTTAGGGATCTGCACAAAACAGCCCACCCTTTTCTTCACACAGGGAATGTTACCACTTGCTAATCAGTCAACAACTGGCCTCTGTGATAGAATTTCTTCCCTGGATTTATGCACTGTCAAAGCAGACCCATCAGTGGAATTTCCCTTTATTAAATACTGTCTATTTCCATGAAAGTGTTTAGCTTTGAAGACAGGAAATTACTGCAGTCCTAAAGATGGGGAAATGAGATAATGTTACAATTTCCCTGTTACCATTTGAGACAAGATTGAGAAAGCAATATGTCCCATATATTATTCCAAAAATCTTTTGATACTCCATATGTATGTATATATCTCAGGTATAGTCAGTAGTTTATATAATTCTTTCATATATTCATAATAATTTACAAACTCTGTCCAAGTAAGAGAAGACCCCACTAAAAGTAACACAAACTTTGAAGAAATTTTGATCTCATGTAGCAATGTGATCAATAAGCAGTGTCAATTAATTTAGTGATTTAACAATGTCACCAAGGACCCAGGTTCCTAACATCTCTCCAACTTGCACGATCACAAAGTGAGTGCCCCAATTTCCAGCTTCAGGTCATAACACAACGAAGTCAGAAAGGAAGAAGGAAAGGCGAGGGCAGGGCTTGTTTACGTTTTCCTTTGAAAAGGCAATGGATGTTTTCTAGAAACCTGCAGCATAAGTCTCTCACAACTCATTAGCCGTGCCCCACTCCAGTGTGACCCTTCTTACCTTCTTTTTAGTAACTATAGTAAAAGTAATCTCATCTACTTAAGGGGAAAGTGCCAGCTAAAGACATCAGATTCCATAAACATTTATTAAACACCTATTATGGTCCAAGGACATTATGTCTGTATATATGTTGTTATACTTCAACTCCACAAAAGAACATCTGTGGGGAGGGAGATATTGATATTACCATTTCACAGAAGAATCTAATTCATAGGATGGTTAAATAAAGTCTTCAAGACCACCCACCTAGCAAATAGTAGAAGTGAAACACAAATCCAGGTTATCTGGCAGTAAATTCAGTATACTTTTCACAATGCTACTTTACAGACTTAGAAATACTAATTTAATTAAAGGAATTAGGTCTAAATGCTATACTGTTTTAAAAGACATGATGGGTGAGAATAATGATATTAATGAGCTTAGGCAAATAGGTTCAAAACTGGAATGCATGTACTAGTTAGTAGTACTTGAAATAAGTTTAGATGGTATCTACCAGAGTATTCAATACTACTGAATTGGACTTCTGCTTCTAGAAAGATAGAGTGAATGTACCTTACCTATTCATCTCAATAAACACAACTAAACTCCCTAGACATCATACAAAAACAAACATAAGAAGATTATGAAGTATGAAGAGATGACAACTTGGGTAGGGATTTGACACCCAAGGAAAGACATGACGGTGGGTTCCCTGGGGTTTCTTTTTGCCTCACATATCCTATACTTTGAGCCAAAGAAGCTGGTACTATATACTGAAAGTTTGTATCCCCCCACAGTTCATAAATTGAAGTCCTACCCCCCCAATTTGATGATATTAGAAGGTGGGTCTTTGGGAGATGATTAGGCCATGAGGGTAGAACCTCCATGAATGAAATTAGGTTTCTTATAAACAAGACTCCAGAGAGATCTTTTGCTCATTCCACCATGTAAGGACAATAAGAAGATGGCCATCTAATGGCTTTCATCATATCCCTATCTGCCAGCACCTTGATCTTGGATTTTCCAGCCTCCAGAACTGTGAAAAGTAAATTTGTGTTGTTTATAAGCCACTGAGTCTATGGTGTTCTTTTATGATATCCTGAACAGACTAAGACAACTTGTAACCTGGAAATTTAAAGGGGGGTGGTTGTAGGGGAAGCCTCAACAAAGGCTCACTCTCTCTAGTTAAAGAACCAGGAAAGAGACAACTCTACGAAGGCAGGAAACATTTAGGCAGTAACTGTTCTACTCCAGCCAAACACCATAGGGAAACAAACAAACAAGCAAGCAAGCTGGACATTCCTCCCCCTACGCCAGCAAATACAACATGAGGAACTTAGACATCCACTCTTATGGGGCTGCAATGGGGCATCTCAACACCTCTTCCTAGTGGTATCAGAGAAGGTTGAGTAGAGAGTATCAGTCAGGACTGCTGGGGAAATTGAACTTCTACCCTCCCCTCACAGTAGGGAAGCACCACTCCACTTAGCCATTGAGATGTGTCAAATGAAGCCTAGTAATCCATCGTGGCTGTCACTGTCACCCCATGGTAATGAGGCAGGTACCTTTGTGGTATCAGTGGAAACCACGTGGGTAACAGAAATTCATACCCCTGATGAGCAGTAATGAGGAATCCTTCCTTCCTGTGTGTGAGGCCCAGTGAGGAATCTGGATTTCTATCTCCATCTGGAAGTAATAATGTGGCATTCCTCTACCCCTCCCCTCCTGCAGTTGGGACAATATCAGAAAATATCAAGTAAAACAGAAAGTTTACATAAGATCAAATCTCATAACATAATTGAAAATTTGTATATATCAATTAAAATTTACTTAGCATACTAAGAACCAGGAGGAGCTCAAGCTACATTTTAAAAAGATAATTAATTAGTGCCAACTTAGAGGTGACACAGATGTTAGAATTATGTGACAAAGATTTTAAAGCAACCATTATAAACATGCTTCAACAAGCAATTATAAACATGCTTGAGACAAATTTAAAAAATTAAATCCTCAGCAAAAACAAAACAGATTAAAGAAGAACCGAGAGGAAACATTGGAACTGAAACATATAATAACCAAAGTAAGAATGCCAGTGTCTGGGTTCAACAACAAAATAGAGGGAAAGAATCAGGGAACTGGAAGATAGGACAATAGAAATGATCCAATCTGAATGACAGAGAGAAAATAGACAAAAATGAAATGAATGGAGCCCGAGGAACCTGGGGGACTATAACAAAATATGTAACATTCTCGTCCCTAGAGTTTTGGCAGGAAAGGAAAAAGAGAATGCAGCTGAAAAAGTATTCAAAGAAATAGTGACTGGAAATTTCCCAAATTTGGCAAGACACATACATGTACACAAGAAGCAAACTCCATACAGGGTAAACCCAAAGAAATCGATGCCTAGACACATTATAGTTAAATTTCTGAAACTGAAGACAGAAAAACTTTGAAAGTAGTCAGAGGAAAGTGGCACCTTTCTTATGCGGCAAAAATAATTTCTCATCAGAAAACATAGAGGTCACAAAGAAGTAGTCCAATATTTTTTAAGTGATGAAAAATCCTAGATCTAGTGAAAACATCCTTCAGGAATGAAGGGAAAATTAAGATGTTCTCAGATGAGGGAAAACTAATTGAAATTGTCTTTCCAAAAAGAACTATTGAAGGAAGATATCTAAACTAGAAGAAAATAAAGAAATCTTGGAGGGAAAAAAGAACACAGTAAGCAAAAATATATGTAAATACAACAGATTTTGTGTCTCTT
>VMDR010029793.1:0-12613 GCA_007922815.1 Macrotus californicus
CTGTCTTGTTTTTTGCATTGTTCCCAAAGCATGGTATCCTGAATCATGCCTGGAATAGAGTAAATGCTCCATAGAAGTTTCCTGAATGAATTAACAAAGAGTAAATAGGACCTGGATGGCCATAATGGGGCAGGTACATGATGAGTCAGTCAAACTAGCAGAGAAAGGAGATCATGGAACCAGTACCGAAGAGCATTAAAGAAGCTGTGACACAAAGAGAGAGGGCCACTGCCTCCCCCTTCCTACACTCTCAGGATAGCCTGCCTTTTACGCCTGGGCCGGTGCAAGCATTTCTTCTCATGCAATACTAGTAGCCCAGGTCAGAGCACTGCCGGATCCACGCACAGAAGACCAGATGTCTGATACCATACTTGGGCAAGGCCTTGTTTTGTTTGTTTTGCTCGTTTGGCCACTGAGTGTTGTTAAAGGTTGAATTGGGCTAGAAAGGGAGACATGGGGATTCTAAGTCTAAGGAATAGATATTATCATCTCTCTGGGCTAAGGCACTCCTCCCCTTCCCTCTAAGCTGCAGCTGTTTGTTTCCACCTTCGCTACTAGATGCCAGTCCACTTGAAACCTCATCCTATGAAGTTATCAAGGTAATACCAACAGCATGCCAGAGAGTTCCAGGGGAAGTGTAGTGCACTGAGCATGGAACTTGCAGGTGAATGACGAGTTCAGGATCCAGAACTCACTCAGCGGTGGACTGAGTCTGTGGTGAGGTCAGTCATCCAGTAACTGGCCCGACCACAGTTTAGAGCACTAAGGAAGCTGTGAGACAAAGAGAGAGGACCACTGCTTCTCCCTTCCTGCACTCACTGGATAGCCTGCCTTTGATGCTTGGGCCAGTGCAATGTTTCTTCTCATGTGGTACTTAATAGCCTGATCAGAGCACTGCCGGATCCACCCTCAGAAGGCCAGCTTCTTTAATCGATCACCTTGGGTTTCTTTTGTGAAGGGGGTAAGAGCGCTGAACTCTTGGGTTGTTGGGAGGGCTTGGAGCAGTGTCCACCACAGAGTGGGGCTCCTTACATGTGACCTGAGCGACCTACTACGTACGTTTGTAAAGTATTGTAACTCAGAGAGTTTTCCTACATTTTCAGTCATTTAAATCTCACAAATTTCAGAGTGGATCCTAGCCTTCCCATTTTACCAGATGAAGAAACTGAGGTTACCTGCAGAACGACAAACCGAGCTCCATCCCAAGTCCCGGTTTCTTCACAATGCTGCTCTCAGCACAAGAAAGCAAGACTGGCAGTCAGATGTGCAATGACTAAGCTACCCTTGAGCTGGCCACATCTCTCTTATCTTAATCACACACAACATTTCACTCAGGGATTTGTGTACAAAGTGTCCAGGAGGACGAATAAATCAATGTATAAAGAAATTAATGAATGGGTAAATGAGTGAGTGAATGAGTAGCCTGTCTGAATTCTATTCTACCCATGACTCACAACTGAAACCTGGGAATCTCATCCAGACTAAATGAAGGGCCTCCTGGTACACCCTCCCTTCAGAATGACTACGTCACAGGCCCGGTGATGGGTGCAGCTCACGTACACCACCAGCCCCTCCCTCCTCTGACAGCAAGAAAAGCAGAGGGCAGCTCTGCCCGTTCTACGTACTGGTTTCTGCAGTCTCATATTCGCTGTCTCTGAGAAGCTCAAAGATGTCCACTTCAACCTTGGCCTTGCCCAGCCTCTCAGGAGCACGGTTGATGCGGTTCTTGGCCAGGGTGATGGAGAGCCGCTCCCCTCTGCTGCACTCCATGGGGTCATCCAAGATAGCAGCTGTGGGCAGGCAACCACATGGAGACAGTTGGTACCCCTACCATCACTCTTCCTCCTCTCCAGTCTCCCATAACTGCCACCTTCTTCCAGGAAGCTCCCGCATCGCCCTCCCCCCCGCCATCCTGAGAACTGTCCCCAAAGTAAGTCCTCACATCCTGAAGGTCTTGATTTGCAGCCAGGTGTAGCAGTGAATTCTAACGTGGGTCCACCTCAGGAGCCTCTCATGTCACTGCAGGCCACTGAGGCTGTCTGTATTAGGTCCATAGGCCCAAGCATGGTGACATCCTGAGATATATGTCTAAGTGCCACACAGCTACATATGTGCAAAGGAAGGGGGATCATAGCTGTCCTCCGGAAGTGCTATTTTTGGCATATGAGAAACTCTCCCTGAGGCAAAAGATGGTTAGAGGAGGCCAGGTTGAGAGCTGTGATGTAAAGGAGCAGCTACAGGGTGCTGCTGGGTGCTGGCTCCCTAGGCTCTGACTGAGGAGACACCTCACCCAGGCAGCTATGTTGTCTCTCTGAAGTTGTCCTTGGTGGACATTCGGTTGGTGTGAAGATTCAAAAAGATAATACAAGGAAGTGGCTCTTTGTATAAATTTAATCTGTGTGACTTAATCGATGTGAATGGTGTTTACTTCATGGAGTAGTGTGGTGCCAATAGCTGCCAAACTCCTATAAGCAGTATTAAAGACCAGTGCTACAGTATCATAGGCACTGAGTTCAAGTCTCAGCTCCACCTTATACTGGCTATAGGACCTCAGTTTCCTCATTTGTAAAATGGGGAGAGAGCCAATTCCTTGGGCTATTGTGAAGATTACATGAGTACTATGTGTAAAGTGCTCAGCACATTACCTGGCACAAGGTAAACACTCAATAAATCTAACTATTAACATTATTTATTCTCTTGGTAGAAGTTGAAATTTGAAAATCTCTACACAAAAACTTTTACACAAATGATCGTAGCAGCATTGTTCATAATAGGCAAAAAGTGGAGAAGCCCAAACACCCCTCAACTGGAGAGCTGATAAACGCACTGTGACATAGCCACACGGCGGAGCATCGGCTGACAACGTAAAGGCATGAAGCATTGACCCATGCCACAACCCAGATGGGCCTTGAGAACATTATGCTAAGTGAAAAAGTCAGCCACAAAAGGCCACATGTTGTCACTACACTTACGTGAACTGTCCAGAACAGGTAAATCCACAGATACAGAAAGCAGATCAGTGGCTGCCCACTGGCAGTGGGGGCTGGCTGGGGAATTGAAACTGGGGAGGGATGAAAAGTGGCTGCTAGTGCATGTGATATTTCTTTTTGGGATATAAAAATGTTTTAGAATTGATTGCATGGAGGGATGCACAACTCTGAACACATTAAAAAACACTAAACTATATACTTAAATAAATCAATTATGTGGTATAAGAACTATATCTCAGTAAGGCTGTTACAGAAGATAAAAGAAATATAAAGCTTATCTTTCAGAAGTTGAAGACTCAGAAAAGCATTATGGAGAATCAAGGCAAACGGATTTTACCAACATGTGGCCCTTGAATCTCTGCAGCTGGTGAGGATAGAAATACTCAGGTTCCACGCTGTCTTTTCTGTATATTGCTCCCATAGCTATTATGACCCATTTTCCAAACCAAAACCGGACAGAAAATATTACAAAGCATTTTTTTCTGATTTGTAGATTTATTTACATGTATAGCCTTATCGAACAATAAAGATTAGATTTGATTCACAGAGGTTGGCCATATATTGAGCAACAGAGGTGCATCCCAAGACCTAGGTAATAAAGTGGGCTTCTGTGAGTCAAAAGCAAAGTTCATGCCCACCTGATGGGATTAGCCATCTGCAGAGTGGCCACCTGCAGACTATGAATGTATATAAGACTGAAGAGGCTGGGAACACCTAAAACTCCTACCAATTGACCTTAGAAAAGCAAGACCACCATGAGGTTGTTACTTAGGAAGCAGAAACTTAAACAATCACACTGTGTTGTCCTAGGAGGAAGTCTTTGGGAACAGAAAGAGAGGGGGCAGCCTAGAGGAAGGATTCTCACATGGGCCTCTTCAAGAAGCAGGCGGGGAGGGTTCAGGGGGGTCCCTAGCCCTATGCCAGCTTCAACCAGCACAGCTGCACATCCACCAGTTTTAGGTGTCAGGATTCCACATCAGATCTTACGGTGGAAGAAAATGTTTCACTGTTGAAAATGTAATAGAAACCATTAATCCAGTTCTAGAGAAAAGAGACACCTAAAATGTCAGGAATTGCCTATGTTCCCTTGGATGTACTTTATACCCCCATGACTATTTTTATAACAGGCAATTTGTATTTTTTAATCCCTCTCACTGTTTTCACAGACACCCCAGCCCCCACCCATCTGGCAATGATCAATTTGTTCTCTCAATCCATAAGCTTGTTTTTTTCTTCTTCTTCTTCTATTTAATCCTCACCTGAGGATATGTTTACTGATGAGAGAGAGAAAGAGGGCATAAACATCGATTGGTTGCCTCCCATAGACTGGCGGACAGACTGGGCATGGAATTCAGAACCTTTTGGTGTATAGAACAGGGCTCCAACTAACTGAACTACCCGACTAGAACTGTTTCTGTTTGTTTTTGTTTATTTTATTTTGTATTTTAAGATCCCACAAAAAAGTGAAATCATATAGTATTTTTCTTTGTCTGACTTATTTCATTTAGTATAACACCCTCTAGGTGCATCCACGTTGTCACAATAGTAAGATTTCGTTCTTTTTAATAGCCGAGTAATATTCCATTGTGTATATGTATTACTTCTTTATCCATTCATCCATCAGTGGATACTTAGGTTGCTTCCATGTCTTGGCTATTGTGAATAATGCTGCAGTGAACATAGGGGTGCATGTATCTTTGCAAATTCGTGTTTTGGATTTCTTTGGATAAATATTCAGAAGTGGAAAATGGTAGTTCTATTTTTAATGTTTGAGGAACCTCCACACGTTTTTCCACAGTGGCTGCACCAATTTACAATCCCACCAACACTGCATAAGGGTTTCCTTTTCTCCATAACACTTGTTCGTTGCTTTATTGATGATAGCCATTCTGACAGGCGTGAGGTGATATTTCATACTGGTTTTAGTCAATGATACTGTAATAAATATATAGGATGTCAGAAATGTGCTAGACTTACTTCATAAGGTATATAAATATCTAATCACTGTGTTGTACATTTGAAACATATATATATATATATATATATATATATATATATATATATCTGTCCAAAAGGTATCCAACCATGTAATATGAAAAAGAGAGGCATTTATTGAAAAAGGTACAAGATACAAGACACACTGTTCATAGGACAATGACGCCTCAGTAACCTTCAAAGTAGGTACCTTGAGACCTCACACAGCTCTCCCAATCGCCATCAGCTGCCCCGTCCTATTTCCCTGAATCTCAGTGACAGTCTGAAATTTCTTCCCTTTCAAAGGTGATTTTAGTTTTGGGAAAAGCCAGAAGTTGCAGGGCACCAAATCTGGGCTGTAGCTGTAGTGGGGCTGAGCCACCTGGGTGATTTGATGTTTCACAAAAAAACTCTGCACGAGACGTGATCCATGAGTGGGTATATTGTCATGATGAAGCTGCCAATCACCAGTTGCCCATAGCTGTGGCCTTTAAATCATCTGAACAGTGTCCACAGAGGAATCCTCAAGCTTAACGCAAAGTCTGATGCAGATTCATTGCTCTACTTGCTTAGTCATTTTGAATGCCACGGCCACACAGTACACACGCTCACAGTGGCCACGATCGCATTGGCGCAGGTGCCTCATGAACATGACCCCACATAATCTCTGCAAAAGTTTGTGAGATGTGCCATCTGTGTCACCCTCACTTGGAGATGAGAAAGTGGATGTCAGAGAGGTTAAGCTACCTGCCCACATTGACAGGGTTGGTGAGTAGTGGAGGAGGGAGGTGATCCCAGGCCACAGATTCTGCACTCTTAGGCATGGCTCATCTTCCTTCCCAGGCATCTGCTGCTGAGAAGGGTGTGTACTAGGTAGGAGTGTCTTAGTCAGCTCTGCTACGACAAGGTATCACAGGCTGGGAGCCTTAAACAACAGGCATTTATTTCTCATAGTTGTGGAGTCTGAGATCAGGGTGTTGGCACGGTTCGGTTCCAATGAGGGCTTCCTTCCAGGTCTATGGACAGCTGCCTTCTTATTGTCTTCACGGAGCAGAGAGAGAAGGAGAACATGCTCTCTGGTCACTTTTAAAAGGGACTAATCCCATTGGGGCCCCACCTTTATGACTCCATTGGATATTAATCACCTCCCAAAGACCATACTTCGTAATACCACCACATCAGGGATTTGAGTTTCAACATATGACTTCTTGGGACACAGACTTTCAGTCCATAGCAGAAGGGCACATGAGGTCCAAAACCCCAACTGGCTGGACCCTGGGCTCTGGACACTTCCCTGGGTAATGGCCCAACTCCCATGAGATTTTAAGACTGGAGGCAGCTATCTATTTCTATGGACCATGTCACCTCACTATTACCACATTTTCCTTCTACAATCTATTAAACATTTAATGAATCACTTGTAATAAAACAGCTTAATAAAATAATCTCTGAGAAAATTCCCAAGTCCCTGGTAAATCTGGGAACTTGGGCTTCCCTGGTGGGAGATGAGTGACTTCAGTAACATTTGGATCAGGTTGCCCCTGCTGGAGTGCCACACTGGACTCGGCTCTGCCCCTTTGGCACACCAGGAGCACAAGGGCACCCCTACCATATCAGTGCTGTCTGTTCCCTCCTTTCTGCAGAGGACACATTTGAGATGTCTGCTGTGGACGAACTATGTTCCCCAAATTCACAGAGATGAGGCCTTTAAGAGGTTGTTAAGGTTAAATGACATCATGCCAGGGGGCCCTGATCAGACAGGATTAGTGCCCTTATGTGAAGAGATGCATCGTGTGGGGGGACAGTGAGAAGGTGGACTCTCAGCAGAAACCAATGCTTCTGGCACTTTCCTCTCAGACTTCCAGACTCCAGAACTGTGAGAAATAAGTGTTGTTGCCACTACGCAGTCGGCAGTGCTCTGTTATGGCAGCTCGAGTTGACTAAGACAATGTGCTAATACAAACCCAGACGTGCAAGGCAGCAGCCAGCCATGCAGTCAACTCACAGAGTGTCACTGGACATATTGAGATTGAGGGATCATGGCCAGGGAGAAATAGGGAATGTTGGAATAAGGTCCCCTCACTCCCCCTTTCCTCCTCTCTGCAGGTCCCAAGGCAAAACTGCATTCACAAGTATTTGGCAGGTGTTTGCCAACTCATTAAGAGCCACAGTCCTTACCTTTTCTTCTACCCAACCCCTGTGCTGTTCTGGGAGCCACTTGTCATTAGATTTTAGATAATGGTTAATTTCTGGCTGGGGACAACTTCCCCTAGGTAGCTGGTTAACGGTCAAACATAACAGGATCAGAAAAATTAGGGTGACAACAGGAACCTGGGTTTTGTGTCAATGGACTGTAAGGATTGAGTGCATGCTCAGGCCTCTCAGGACACCCAAGGGACATGCCCTACCCATGTGTGACCATGCAGGCCTTGGGGAGGATCTCATGGGTGAAGGAGAAAAGAAGAGCAGTGTGCTTGGGACTGAATGTGCAGCTGACACTCCTGGCCTGTGCTGGCTCACCAGGCCTGGCTATCAAGCCGGGCCAGGATGCTTAGAGTCCCCAGCCGCTGCCTAGTGAGGCACAGGATCATCTGGCACATCCTGCAGCCCTGGAGACTGTGTTGCAGAGGAGTGAATCAGCAGCCACTGAGAGGCCATGAGGCCTGGTGCTGTGGCAAGGAGGGTACTGAGATGGGAAAACACATACAAAGACCAGGGTCTGTCCCTCTCCAGCCACGGGAGCTCTTCCAACCACATGTTTCCAATATGCTGTCAGAGAGCTGGTGGGTCCTTACATTTACAGTGGGCCTTTCTCCCCTCAAGCCAAGAGCCTTATCCTCTGCCCAGTTCTCTGAGATTGAAGATTCATGCCAAGAGAAGAGCAGCCTCCAAGCGTTTTGCCCACCTATACCACAAGCTCCTTTCCTTGTTTTTGTCCTAAGTCTATGTCCACTCTGGAGAGATGCCTCCTTGGGACTGGTAAGGCTGGCTCTGCCCACTGCAGTGCTTCCTGGCACAGCCCTAATGAGTGTGCCCAGAACCATCCAGAGGATGGCATGTGATCACTGACTGGCTCAAAGCCCTCAGGCCTCCCCACTGTCTAAAGGGCTTATCCCAGTGCAAGCTCTTGGAGGGCTTCTGGCCTCCACAGTCTGGCTTTTGCACACCCCTCCAGCCTTAGAATTCTCTACCACCTGGCAGTTGCAGCCCCTCCTTGTCAGGACCTGGACTGCCCTCATGTCCCTTTCTCCAAGCTTCTGTTGACACTCCCTGTCCCTTGTTCCTCCTTTCCCTGTCGGACCTCTTCTTTTTCCCCTCAGATTCACCTCTTCCAAGAACCCCTCCACAACCCATCACCATACTCTCTGGATTATTGAGAGACTGCCTTGGAAGAGTATTTATTTTTCTGTCTGTATGGTTTCTTCAACTAGTTTGTATCTTAAAAGCCAAGAGCGATGCCCCTTCCTTTTAAATTCTCCAGATTTTGCATCCCAAATTAACACTCTCTTCCTTAGAAATAACTCCCACAGACATTTCTCTGTACATTTTATTGGACGCTAATCACATTTGACATTTTCATTATGCCTATTTGTCTTTTTCCCCCTAGGCAGGCAGTTCTTGAGGGTGAGGACCATTCCTGATTCATCTTTGTACCCGCCCCATTCCAGACACACAGTAGGTGTTTAATGAATGGTTATTGAATGAGTGAATAGTGGGAGTCCACGTGTCTTTTCACACCCTGCATCAAGTAGCAGATGTGGTGGCTGCTGATACAGTGAGCACGAGATGATATGCCGGTGCAGTCAGCAGTAAATGATGTGTGGGTGCAGGGCAGTCACTGTGCAGTGGGACCCACAGGGCTAGTGGTGCTCCTGCTCTCCGCTCACTGCAGGAACTGGAACAGGGCTTGCCCTCCCTCCACGAATTCTCAGCAGCCCACAGTCCCCTCATCTTGGAAAATCAGCTTCCTAATCCCTTGGTTCTCCCAGAGTTCCCTGTTGGAGATTTCCAAGTAACTTGATAACTGTTACCTCTTTAAATAGGGGAATAAAAAGGTTTTTACTGGATGCCCTGACCAGTGTGGGTCAGTGGGTTGGGTGCTGTCCCACAAGGTGAGAGGTCGCTGGTTAGATTTCCCATTGGGGCACATGCAAGGTTTGTGGGTTTGGTCCCTGGTTGGGGTGCATACAAGAGGTGACCCATGATGTTTCTCTCCCTCTCTTTCTCTTTCCCTTCCCCTCTCTTTAAAAATAAAATAAATAAAATCTTTCTTAAAAAGAGGCTTTTACTGGGGAGTCTTTAGAGGCAATGTCTGTAACACTGCCTGCAGCTACTTGGCTCAGTGGGTCAGAGCCCTGTGCTAACAAGGAGAGGTTGGCAGAGACTTCAGGGAACAAGTCAGCTTTGCTTCCCAGCCAAGCCCCAGGCTGCCCCCTCCTCAGCCCCCAGCTACAGCCCCATGGACATTCCTCATCTGGCGCCAGCTTCCTTCACTCTCCTCTGTCCTCTCGCTGTCCCTCTTTTGACCTCTGCTGGTCCTAGTCATCCCTCCTGTGGGAGAGAATCACATCACTGTGTAGGCTGCTCTCTCCACAAACTTCCACCCTCCTTCCTCACCTGGGCACAGCACAGGGCCACCATCAGCCCTTGCTTGGCCAGCTCCCTCTCACATTACAGACTATATTCATTTGCTGGGGCTGCTACAACAAAATACTACAGACCAGGTGGTTTAAACAACAGAAATTTATCTTCTCACAGTTCCAGAGGCTGGAAGTTCCAGATCAAGGTGTCAGTAGGTTGGGTTTCATTCTGAGGTCTCTCTCCTTGGTGTGTGGATGGCTGTCTTTTCCCTGTGACCTAACATGGCCGTCCCTCTGTGTGTGTCTGTGTCCTAATATCTTCTTATAAGGACACCAGTCATATTGCATCAGGATGCACCCTAATGGCCTCATTTTAACTTAATTAACACAGCCTGGAACAGAGTCAGGCAGTTTCTTAACAAATTAAATATATACCAACCATATAATCCAGCCATTCTACACCTAGGTATTTATCAAAAGGAAAAGAAAGCACATGTCTACTCATGTTGAACAGAACCAGGACCCAACTTTAAGGTTCTTATGCTCTAGTTTGGGAAGGCAGACAATGAACATGTAAAGAAAGAAATATGGGATAATTTCTGATAGCAAGAAATGCTGTAAAAAAGATAGGGTAGTTTGAGAGAATGATGGAGGGTGGTCAGGGAAGTTAAATCTCTAAAAAGGTATCATCTGAGCTGAGACCTAAAGAAGGAGAAGAGAGAAGCCACTGGGGGAGGGAGGAACATTCTAAGCTGAAGGAACAAGACAAGAGCCTGGCAGGTGTTGGATCTCAGTGGCCGAAGCGTGGCGAAAGAGGGTGAGAATGGAGGCTAGGGGAAGAGGGAGACAGGCCACTGTGTCGCCTCGAAGGCCATCATGAGGAGTGTGATTTTGTTCCAGTTGCAATAGGCAGTCACGAGGGGGTTGTAAACAGAGCCCAAACTACCTCATCTAACTCCAGGCTTCATAATCTAGCCCCTAGCTCACGCCCACCTGATCTGCTTCTGTTCCTGTACAAACATCAGCTTGCATCCGAATTCCCTGGAGCGGTGTTAAGACAAAGGCTGACAGGTCCCGATCCCAGAGGTCCTGACTCAGTATGCTTTGACGAGGCACCCAAGAATTTTCATTTCTGACAACTCGTCAGGAGCTGCTGGCACTGCTAATCCAGGGACAGGCCTTTGAGTGGCATTCTCTGAACAAGCCTGACTGCTTCTGAGATACACCTTCCATCACACCATTTCCATGTGGAGAATATTCATACTCCATCCCTTCTCTGAAGTCTCTGTGTATTGAAATTCCAGTCTTTCTACAAGGTCTGACTCAAAAACTAACGCTCACCCCAGGCAAATGGACCAGTGCTCTCTGCGCAGCCATCGGACAGATACCGTTTTGGTGCCCTGTGATACACGGACTTGGGCGGGAGCCTCTCAGTTCCCTTTTAAACTATTTATTAAGATGGGTGCCATCTTAGTAAATCTGTTTTATATCCCTCCTATTTTCTGTTTTGAATGACATGAGCTATAATTAAGTCCATTGCTGGTATAAATGACGAATGTTTTGTCTTCTTTTCACCTCACACCCATTAGGATGGCCATTATCAAAAACAAAAAGTAAAAACAAAAACAAAAAAAAACCCAAGGAAAAAAGTATTAGCAAGGATGTAGAGAAACTGAAACACTTGTTCACTGATGGAGGGAATGTAAATCGGTGCAGCTAATATAGAAAACTGTATGTTGGTTCCTCAAAATGATTATAAATAGAATTACCGTGTGATCCAGCAATTCCAATTCTGAGTATATATCCAAAAGAATTGAAAGCAGGGTCTCAAAGAGATAGTCACACACTCATGTACAATAGCATGGAGGCAACACAAGTGTCCACTGACAGATGGATAGATAAACAAAATGCAGTACATACATACGATAAAATGTTATTCAGCCTTAAAAAGGAGTGAAATTCTGACCCATGCAACAACATGGACGAACCCTGAGGACCTTATGCTAAGAGAAAGAAGCCCCACACAGAAAGACAAATACTGTATTATTCCACTTACATGAGATACTTAGAGCAGCCAACTTCATAAAGACAAAAAGTAGAAAAATGGTTGCCAGGGGCTATAGGTACAGAGCTTCGGTTTTGCAAGATGAAGAGTTCTGGAGATGATGGTGGTGACTGACAGTCGCACAACAATGTGAGTGTGTGTAATATCACTAAACTGTGCACTTAAGAATAAGATGGTAAAACTTACATAATGTGTATTTGACTACAATTAAAATTTATTTTTAAAATACAAACATTGCTTTCTTTTATAGTTTACAAAGCACTTTCATATATCCTATTCATTTGCATATTATAATCTAGAAGATAATAAAATATCACTGTCATTGTATAAGTGAGTACTCACAAGTCTAGAGAGCTGAAATCAACTCAAGTTCACACAGCTAATTTATTGAGAGGTTTAAACCGCCAATACTCTGTTCGCAGTGTCACAGGTTTCTCCAGGGTTTTCTGCGTGGTAAACTGCCCTTTGTGTGCTAAGTAATGTATGAATGCTGGCTGGCTAGTTCAGAAGAAGAAAAGAAAGGATAGGAGGGAGCAAGGAAGAGAAGGAATTACATGGTGTAAGGAATATCCCTCTCTCATGATTTAGGGAAAGAGGGAAAACTGATATTATCTGGATGTTTGTGTGTCTGGAAGTTTGTATGTTTTCTCTCTTAATTTTTTTCACACCACAACCCTACACGGTGGGCATCACCATTAGCATTTCACAGATGATGGCAAAGAAAATACAGTCCTTAACCCCCTGACCACTTTCACTGGCACTCTGATTCAGATCTCTGGGCCTTGAGGCCCAGGCACCCAGCCCTGGGAATGCAGCAACCTCCACGTGCTAGGATTGTCTGGCTGCCGACATGTGGCATCCATATCTTCTTGCCATTGGCTAGCGGTCAAGTGCTTGCTTACTAGGCACACTATCTTCCTTTGCCAGCACCCGACATTACTAGGCACACTATCTTCCTTTGCCAGCACCCCGACATTACTAGGCACACTATCTTCCTTTGCCAG
>VMDR010029794.1:0-12606 GCA_007922815.1 Macrotus californicus
TTCACCTTCACATTTCTTGTTTAACGGCACTGGCAAAACACTCGTGCTCTTTAAACATGAGGACAAATGAGTAACCTGTCAAAAATGTTAAAACAGAATACACCAGATGCGCATTAGAACAAACGAAGCTTGCATTATGCATTTTCAGAGCTTGTTCAGATTCTTGTTTGATTCCCCTTATATCCAACAAAAGACTTTAGGGTAAAATAGAAATTACATTTTGAGCAAGTGGATGAAATTAAAAAACAAACAAGCCCCTACAGCTAAGCTCATTAGTTTCCTGTTTTGTCCTACATTTGGCTTTACTAATGGGAGTGTGTGTGACCGTCTTGGCTGGATTGAATGTTCATATTTTGCATCATGTTTAATGCAGCTTTATTTGTTTTATTTTTTTATTTTAATTGCTTATGTAACTGTAGGCAAGTTTTCTATTTTTCAAATACACTTTTGGCTTGTTTTCTAAGTATTTGTTTTATTTCAGAAAAAAAGACATTTAAAACTTGCTGTTTAAAATTTCTTGGAAGAAAATGGGTTTTATTTTGCTTGTAAACTAGCTTCCTTCCCCTCAGCCCCCACAATATAAGTGCCCTCTGAGATTTTTTTATCTGTAATTTAGATAATGTTATGTTGATATTTTTGATATTTTTATTCCTAATTTTATATATTATTTCGAATTTACTTAAAAAATACTGGTATGAAAAATATCGTGACTTAATGGAATCAGTTTTCTATTATGCAATTTAAACCATGGTAGGTACTGCACCATATATGGAAGCAGTTGGATTCTTTTACACCAGACTAAGTTTTAGGCAGATATATGGGAAAGGGACATGATTAAAATTTGGACCCACTGCCCTAGCCTGGTGGCTCATTTGGTTGGAGTGCCGTCCCCTACATCCAAAGGTTTTGGGTTCAATTTCTAGTCCAGACACATTACCTAGGTTGTTGGTTGGATCCCTAGTCAGAGTGCAATGGGAGGCAACCAATTGGTGTTTCTCACATCAGTGTTTTTCTCTCTCTCTCTCTTTCTCCCCCATTCCTTTCTCTAAAATCAACAAACATATCCTTGGGTAAGGATTTTAAAAAAAGTGGACCCACTAATGTGTATTTCTCTTAATACATAGCTCTTAGAATTGAATGTCAGTGCTCCAGTTGGAGTCTTGTCAAAAGGATATACCAGCAGACTTGCCCAAAGAATATTCCCATCTGCTGAGTAGGGGACTGCTTTTTGTAAGGAGGTTGGTGTTTTGTCGTATTCGCGAGCAATGGATGTAAAATTATTGAAATCTAATGTGAAAAATACTTTTAGCTCATAAACTGATATGGTATGGCTTGCACTGTTGAAACAATCTGAACTCTTTGGTTATATGAAGAAAAATACTGAAAAAGGAATTTTTACACAGTAACGAATTTGAAATTTTTAAAAAAATTTTCCCCCTTGTGTATTAGTTTAAAAAACATTTATGTGTGAAAGATTCTAATGATTAATTACGGTTATAATTGCTATAGATGAATTATTGATGTATGACAGCTGGTTCTGTTATTCTATTTTTAATTTATTTTACTACAGCCCCCTTGCCCTTCCTTGTACACACTAAATGTTCTCCTTTCTCAGGTCTGGGGACTTACTGTCCCATGCGTGTGTAATGCTGTTTGCTTATTTTCCTGGCTTACTTTCTCAACCAAATATAATCTAAACAAAAAGGCCTTCCATGACCATCTTATATAAAATATTACCTGTCATTTCCTATTAACACTGGATTTCTAATTTTGTGTTTTTTATATTCTTTTTAGGACTTAATACTTCTGGCTTCTTACATTTCTTTTTGTTTGTGGGTGTGTATTCCTCCCGTTAGAGTAAGGACATCTTTTGATTTTGCCCACTACTGTGTTGCCATGGCCTAGAGTAGTAACCTGGCACATAGTTAGTGCACAAGAAACATTTGTACAGTGCTTGGACATTTAGTGCAGCATGCAGTTGTCCGAAGATACAGATTAAACACTGCAACTGCAAAGTAGAAAATCTACAGTTCGTAGGAGGTTTTGGGGATTAAAATAATTGAACTTATAGTTATTGAGTATCTGCACTGGGCCAAGCCTGGAGTGTGATGCCCATGAAGAAGACAGACAAGGTCCTTGCTGTCTTGGATGTGAGAGTTTCGTTTCCGGCGGTACATAAACCAGCTTAACTGAGCATTTAACCATGCCCAGATTTGTCTAGTTAGACAGACAGACTGAAAACAAAACACATTCCCCCAAAACTTTCATTTCATTCAGCTATCCTTTCTAGCTACATCCTTAGTCTTTTCTGATGTTTCACACAAGTTTTTCCAAACAAATTCTTTTCAGTAGTTGGCTGTCTCCATTTCCTTACCGAGTGTTACTCTTTCTTTTATCTTTCTCTCTTGCATTCAGCTAAAATGTGGCTCTTAGTAATAATCATGGATCTTTCTTTTGCCGCATTTAAAGATCTGGTCTTAGTTTTTTTCTCTTTCTTGAAACTTTCTTTTACACTTTGTAATCTTAACTTACCTCCTTTCTCACTAGCTGTTCCTTCTTTGTCTTCTCTAGCTTGTATTATTCTACCTGCTTCTTCCTGTAATATTCCTTGGTAAAGAAGTAAAGAGAAAGTGCATCAGGGTGAAGTACCTGACAATATAGTTTATAGTTTGAGCCCCTATTGTGTTCATTATGGAAATCAGATGGAGGCAATTAGATGAAGAGAAAGGGAAGGAATTAAGAACAAGGAAAAGAACAGAAGAACATAAAAGTCCAGAGAAAAGAGGAGGGGAGAGCAATTACTTAGCAAAAAGGGATAGCAAGACCCTAAAAATAACAGTGAAGATTTAACATTGGGTTATACTGAAAAACAGAGTAGAATAGTAGTTATCATAGACCTCTCTCAGACTTGACTTTGTCACTTACACCTTGAACAAATTTTTTAAAACATTTTTTATGCCTCTGTTTATTCATCTACAAAATGGGTTTCATGTTCTCGTGGTATTTTGTTAAATGCAACAGCTTAGCACAGGCTGGGTATATAGCAAGTTTATTATATATATGTGTTTCTGTTACTATTGACTCTCTTCAAGTCCTAAGTAGCTATTTGTGTTCCATAATTATTTTAGGAGAACTCATTCTTTTTCATGTCCTCAAATATCATTTTTACCTTCATAACTCATTGTTGAGTGAGCAGATAATTATTGAGTGCCTATTATGTGCCAGGCAGGACACTTAGTACTGCGGATTGAAAGATGAAAAGATAGTTCCCATCTTTCAGGAGATGAAAATTGAACAGAGAGAGAAATGAAAACATAAGTGCTACACTAAAATGCAGAAAGTGTACCAGAGGGAAAGGCACAAAGTGCTTAGAGGAATGAGGGACTACTTTGTAGAATCAGATTATATAAAGAAGGTACCAGCTACGTTGAGCACTTAAGCATGAATAGGCATTTTCTTTCCTGACGTGCATGGGGAGAACATTGCAGGTAGAGGAAATGGCCTGTACTAATACACAAAAGTGTGAGTGTCCCAGTTATGTTCAGTGAATTGTAAGTAGGTTTCTATCATTTGGGACATAAAGTATTGTCAGGTAGTGGTGTTCAGTGAGGTCAAACAGTGATAGGCAGTGAGCCACGTCACGGAGGGCTTTGTGTGTCATGCCGTGGGGATTAGACTTTATCCTCTATGCAGATAGGAGCCATTGAAAAATACTGCTTAGAAGAATGATACAAGGTTTGCTTATTAGAATGATGATATGTGGGAGCTGTGTAAGTAATGGAGTGGGGATGTGAGGATGATGAAGCAGTAAGAACAGAGACCAGTGAGGAGGCCACTGCCTCAGCTAGGTAAAAGATGAATAATGACAGAATCTGCTCAGTGGCAGTGACAACAGAGAAGAGGAAGGCTGTTGTGGGACATGCAGGAGGTGGAGTTAACAAGAGTTAAGGTCAGATGTGGAGGTAAGGGGAAGGAGGAGTCTAGGTTGATACCCTGATTTCTTTCTTGAGTGGCCCAGTGATACTATGTTAAAGGTAGATATACAGGAGATGAGGCAAGTTTGGGGATAAAAATATCACGAGGTGAAGTACGGAGAATGGAGATAGGCTGGCACAGACACACTGTTTTCCTGGAAGTAAGTCAGTATCAAGATGAAGTAGGTTATAATAAATAAATATATACATTGTAGTCTTGACAGCAAGTAAAAAACACACAAAAAGAGATACATCTTCAAACTAAATAGAGGAATAAAAATGATATACTAAAAACTTTTTGATTAAAAACAAAAAGAAGGCAGTAAAGGAAGAACAGAGGAACAGATGAGATGAGTCAAATAGAAAACACATTAAAATAAAGACCTAAATCCAGTCCTGTCAATAGTTAGGTTAATTGGAAATGAAATAAACACTTCAATCAGAAGTCAGAGATTATAAAATGATGAATAAGCAATCCAATTATATGTTGCCTATAGGAGACACACTTTATATTCAAACACAGATAGGCTGAAAGTAAAATATACTGTAATAAAAGGTATGTGAATGTGGTCTCTCTCTCTCTGATAATGGAGTCAGCTACTAAGTGTCTTAAGTAACGGGCAGAGAGCAGATACAGCATGGATACGCTGGACAAAAGGGAGATCCACGTCTTACCCTTCAAATATGTGAATACATTTTCTATGCACAAAATCAAAAATTGTTCAAGTTAATTTATGGTATTGTGGAATATTAAAAATATGTACTTTATTAAATTTGAGTTAAAATTTTAATGACTAAAAATTAGTAAGATTAGCTTATGTTTGGAGTCTCCTATGTGATCCTCTGAAAATTCTTGGTTTTTACTTTGACTCCAATTTTCTCCTTTCCATATTTAATTGCATTCTTTTTTTTTACTTTAATGGAGGACAAGTTGACATTAGAATCCAATAAAGTAAGTTTTAATTCTTAACTGTTTTCATGCCAGCTTCTGTAAAGTAGTGAGCTGTAGCATTCCTGTGATATTATTTCCACTGCTAAATGTTGCTACTTTTCCTAGTTCCTCACCTTCTTAATGGTAAGGCAGATCATGTGAATTTTACACAAAGATAGATAAAATGTTCTTAAGATTTCAACACTCCACTGTTGCCTTTTATAATGGATTATTTTACAGATTTTAATTTTTTATCAGTGTTTCTAAAGTAGATAAGCAGCATCATTGTATATATTTATTTATTAGTTATCTGTTACTGTGCAAACAATATTACCACAAATTCAGTGGCTTAAAACAACACAAGGTCTGATGAAGCTCCAGTCAAGGTGTAGACTAGGGCTGTGGTCTCATCTGAGACTTGACTGGGGAAGGATTCAGATTCATGTGGCCTTTTGGCAGAATTCAGTTCCTTGCAGGCTACTGGCCCGAGGGCCTCAGTTTCTTACCCTGTGACCTTCTTCATATGCATTGCATAATATTGCGTCTTGCTTCTTCACAGCCAGTACAAAGAGAATGTCTTCCAAAATAGGCATTGTAGTTTTATGTAATGTGGTCGTGTACACATAATCATCCTGTTGGTTAGAGCAAGTTGCAGGTCCCACCCACTCTGAAGGGGAGGGAATTATACCAGGGCACGAACACCAGGAAAGGGAGCCACCCTGAAGTATCTCTGCCACAGCCTATTTACTGTGTCTTAGCATGAGATTAGTGCTTTTCTTATTTGGTAATTTTTGCTACTTGTTTAGACGAAGTGATAACTTTGGATTTTTTATTTTTCTAACCAGATTCCATTGGCCGTGACATCCCCAAAATGCTTGAATTATTTAAAACGGGACATGAAATTAAGGTAGATGAAGAAAGGGAGAACTTTCTCCAAACCAGAGTAGCAACCGTAAGTTACAGTGGAAATTATTCAATAACCCTCTCTTTTTTTTTTTTTTGCTTAAGTGATTCATTAATAATTTATAATATAATATACCACTCCTTTGAACTTGTTGTCACTAGCATTAGGAGTGGCACTAAATATACTCATAGATTTTTTTTTATTGATTGAACTTACACATTTTGATGGTACTATAGAATTTCTTTCTTCCAAGTTATGTGCCACCTACTGACATTTGTTTGTACTTGGCCTTATTTGATGATCTATTTTATGTATGTTATTTTTGTTCTCTAATATTTGAAGTTTATTGAAAATAGGATCTAGTTCTTATGTATGCCCTATAGAACTATACATAATACTCAGCCCCATAGTAGGTATTTAATGCCACTCTAATGGAATTGAGTAATTTATTTTATTTTTATGAATTATTTCTGATTACCCCTGCATGGGTTTTAAAAATGGTTTGCCTATATACAGAAGATGCTAGAAATCAATTTCCAAAGCTACTTTTAGGACACTAATGTAAATCTGTCAGATTTTATAGAATTGTGTTTTTAAATGCATAGATATTTACTAATACCTTTTTTATACTTTTTTAAAGAATCTCTAAAATACCTATTTAATGTATGTAATTTTGTTCCTGTGCAATAATTATAGAGATAATAGTAATATTTATAGCAAAATGTAAAGTGCCTACCAACTGCCAGGCACCATTTTAAATACTTTTTATATATTCTGTCTTTTAATCCTCAGACCTATGAGAGGTAAATTATTGTCCCTGTTTTATAGATTAAGATGACAGTGCAGAGAGGTTAAATACTTTTTTCAGGGTCTCAGAGCTAGTATGAGGCAGAGGTACCTGAACCTTGCCAGTCCCTTCAAGGGCCCAGACTCTGCCTCTGTGCCATCCAGCCTCACGGCCACAGTTGTTTGAAGAGCTGCCACTCCTCCGTCCTACTCTTAGGAGGGACTCTGCGTGATAGCCAACCTGCAGTAGTCCAGGCTAACCGAGCTGTGCCCACTGAAGATCATGAGAAATAACAGAAAAGGTGTTCAAGTAGTTTTATAGAAGGAAACTTAACTTTAGAAAGGGGAGCGGCAGGCAAAGCAGGTTTAATTCACTGAGGGATCGGGAAACTGCTCATCGCCATCATTACAGCTGGCGCTTAGCTCCAGTTCACCTGGCATTGAGCTCTGCTAGAATTTGATGCAGGAATTGACTTGTTCCCAGAAGGCCTGTGGCAGAGCTTCTTATTTCTTAGGGAAGACAGCATTGTAATGTCAAAAAAAGAGTCAAAACCAAACACAGATTTTAAGAGAATATTCTGGAGCTATAGAGACATGGGTTTGACTCCCACTTCTGCTACTTAGGGAATGGCAGGCTGTAGACAAGTTTCCTCATGTTGTGTCTCAGATTTCCTCTATAAAATTTATGTGGTACTGTCTGTTTCACAATCTGGTTTTAAAGATTAAATAAAGTTTTTAAATGATAGTAGCTATTGTCGTTACTGTTTTGGTTGGGCTTTGGGAACTGTAAAATATCTTTTTTTTTTAAAGATTTTATTTATTTATTTATTTTTAGAGAGAGGGGAAGGGAAGGGAGAAAGAGGGAGAGAAACATTGATGTGCAAGAGAAATATCATCGATCAACTGCCTGTTGCAAGCTCTCAACTGTGCACCTGGCCTGGCCCGCAACCCAGGCATGTGCCCTGGTAGGGAATTGAATCAACAACCTTCCTGTTTGCAGGCCAATGCTCACTACACTGAGCCACATCAGCCAAGGCTAGGGAACTGTTGAATATCTTTATAAGACTCTTTATAGCTAGATTTTTTTCTTTTTTTAAGTAGTATTTTTGCTATACTCAGTAGATAGTAGTTTATATAGATCCTGACTCAGAGTATATGAAACCATGGCATCGTACTCATTCTCCTCAACAAATACCACAGTGATTAAGACATGAGCTGCAGATCAGACTGCCTGCATCTTTTAGAGATACAATGCTTTTTCGTAATGAAAAGGAAATTACTCTGTGTGTTTAAAGAGAATCTTTTTGAATACTACTTGAATATTGTAGTATAATAATGGGTTTTAGAATCATACCGTCTGATTCAAAGCCTAGTTCTAGATTACCCTCCTTGTTCTCTGAGCTTTAGTTTCTCCCATGTAAAATAAAGTTAATAATGATACATACATTCTAGGCTAGGAAGGAGTAGATAAAATAACATAATAACCATTAGCGACTTCTACTTTGGGTTGAAATGGAGTAATAGGGACCTAATTTACCCTCCTACTAAAACAATTAACATTACCTTGATTCCCAAGTCCAAAAAAAGACAGTCCAATACCATTCATGTTAAAATTGTAGACTCAGTAATAAAATAACCCCTTTTTAAAAATCAGCAAAAGATTGAATATGCCTCACAAAAGTGTGAAAATATATTGGAAGATGCTGGACATTATTAGTCATTAGGAAACACAAGTTAAAACCACAGTGACACATCACTGCATATCCATTGGAGTAAAGGAAATTGACACTTTAAGGGTGTGCAGCAGATCTCATGGAATACTATCTAGCAATAAAAAGGAACAAACTATGGGTGTATGTTACATTGTGGATGAACTTCAAAAACATGCTCAGTGAAAAAAATCAGGCACAGAAATCACATACTGTATGATGCTATTTATATGAAACATCTGGAAAGATAATTTATTTTTAAAGACAAAAAGTAGATTAGTGTTTGCCTGGGGAGCAGCTGGGAAAAAACAGGCATTAATAGTAAATGTGCATAAGGGATCACATTGGGTTGATGAAGATGTTTTAAAACTGGTTGATGGTGCCCTGGCCGGGTAGCTCAGTTGGTTAGAGCATCGTCCCAATATCACAAGGTTGTGGGTTTGGCCCCTGCTCAGGGTACATGCAGGATCGACCAGTGAGTGCACCAGGAAAGGGCATAGCAAATCAGTATTTCCTTCTTGGTCTCTCTCTCTCTTTCCCTCTCTGTTCCTCTCTCTTTAAATATCAGTAAATAATTTTAAAAATTAAAAAAAAAAACTGGTTGATGGTGATGGTTGCTCAACTTGATAACTTTCTTTAAAAATAACTGAATTGTAAATTAGAAAATGATGAATAATACAAAATGCAAAATATGCCTCAATAAAATTATTAAAAACATGCAATGAGTCAGAACTATCTCAATAAAGTCTTAAAAAAGGAATAAAAATTTACCATTGTATGTAATACAGTGTAGCTATTCCATAGAAATATTTGTTGTAGTTATCAGAGGTAATGGATTATTTTTTTAATCTCAAAGCAAAGTAATACAGTTTCCTTAAAAGTTTGAGGTTTCTGTGAATGATGTTTGCTTACTATATTTTGCCCCCTCTGTGATACTAGAATTGGATTCCAGGTGAGTGTGCAGGTGAAATGGCACTGACAGCATCACAGTCCTCGTCTGAGGAAGGGTGGGCCTCCTTATTTTGGATACAAGAAGGGTATTAAGATCAGGGTCAAGAAATATAGCCCATTTTTAATGCAGTCTCTGAGCTAAAAACGGTGTTTGTTTTGTTTTGCTTTTTATAACTACTTAAAACTGAAGAATTTTCTGCACAGACCCATGAGGCCCATAAAGCCTAAAATGTTTAATATTTGGCTTTTTTAAGGGAAAAGGTTTGCTGACTCCAAGTCTAGAAAGATGTATATGGGGAGAGTGAAATGTATTAATTTTGTGTTTTTCTTGGGTATGAGAACTCAGGCACTTAGGATGCCTTTGTGTATCGGAACTGTGCTCATGTGTTGTAGCCAGCCAGTGTCTAACATTTGTGAGCACTTGCAGGTAACTTGGTCTTGTTCTTCTTTTCTACCATTGGTACCTATAATTTACATATTTGTGAACTTGTTTGTGTCTATATGCTATCAGATCGAATGCTCATATTAGTGAAAATGTCATTCAGATGCTGTATTGGATGTTGGACATCATGCAGACAGAGCGGTTTATTATTGGAATGTTTATATTTTATTTTTCAATCATTTATGTTGCTGTCATGTAGTCACCATTTATTTTCTCTTGGCATGAAGAATGAATTGGTTGGGATAAATGTAAGTTACTAAATGATCAAATTTAAGGAAAAGATCTTAAAGCATAAAATTAAAAAACTAAAGATCTTAAAGCATAAAACTAAAAATAAAGGTTTACGGGGGAGAAGAAACAACTTTCCACAACTGGACCCTACCTATGGTTTTTTTTGTTTTTGTTTTTTGTTTTTTAATATTATGGCTCTTTCCATGAAATAGAAATGAAACTAAGGCAGATTTTCAAAAAAATGAAGTTGGAACATAATATGTACCTGTCCAGTATGTATATTCTAAATAGCAGTTTAATTTCACAACTGTAACATAATTTACTTGACTTTATAATAGAGCAAATAATATAATAGTCATAATTCTGTTGTCCGGATAACTCTGTTGACATTTAAAATATTTCAAATTAATATATGCACTTGGTTAAATTTAGTTTACACAAATATGTAAGGAAACACTAAAGCCTTTTCTCTGAAATTGTTTTCTTATGGGGCTTCTATTAATAGTTTTATTTTATCCTTCCAGAAATGTTAAGACACAAACACTCTTTAAAAATTCATTTATATTTAGGATTTTATGCCACCTATGCTGTTCTGTACCTTTCTTTCCACTTACGTAGCATAGATGTCTTCAAAGATGTAAAGAGATCTGCCGTGTTCTTTTTAATGGCTTTATAGAGTGGTGTTCCATTGTGTGTGTATACCAAAACCAGTTCCTGTTGGTGGGTATTTAGTTTGTGTCCAGTTTGATGCTATTACAAGTGATACTTTAATGACATTCTTACAAATATATATTGCCAATTTTTTCCAAGTATACCTGTAAGGTAAATTTTTAGAAATAGAATATATGTTGAAAATTTTATCCTATTACCAAATTACTCTCTAAAACGTTTGCACTAATCTGTAATTTATCCAATAATGTGTTAACATGCCTCACATACTCACCAGCACTTGATATTACGCAGCATAATCATTTCGTCAGTTTGTGGGGTGGATGTGAGTGCATATGTGCTTTTAGTAGCTTAAAAATTCTAAGGTGAACATTACCATAGTTTTCTTAGGGTAAAATCTTCTGTTCTCCTTCTTAAGATTTTAAGTTTCTTCATCTCTGCCCCCAATTCTTATTCCTTTTCTTCTCAAATAGTCCTAGGCCTGGCCTGATTCTCTTATCTCTTTTTTTGTGTGGGGTCCTGTGACTCCTTTACTGTGGGTCCTCTCTGACAAATTTGCTCTGTTTGCTAGTGCCTACTCAATGGAGTTGATAAGAACCGTGTCTGTAGAAGGTTGAACTAATGTGTAAGGTCTGTTTAACAAATAATTATTAAGTACTGACTCTGTGTCAGGCACAATGTAATGCAAAATAGAATAAGACCTTTTTTCTTGAGAAAGACGTGGTAGGGGAGCCACGTGTGGAAACAAGTTACAGAAAAGTGTAATGAGAAAATATATGTGCGATAGAAGGGAGTTGCAGAAAAGCAATGGTTGTTGTGTAATCACGGCATGGAGTAGGCCAAGAAGTTTCTAGGAGGAGTTTGAGAGTGTATACCAGGTAAGTTAAGGGTCATTATTCATATTTTAAAATATGTGAGATGATGCATGAACAACTACTATACATCTAAATTGGTTGAGGTGTGTTAAAGGGACCAAATAACAGTGACTAATCATGATAGGAAGTTATTTTTCTCCCAAGTTTGAGCTGGTGGGCAGCTCAGGGCAATTTTGCTCCACAGAGTTAACCAGGGATCAAGGTTCCTTCTCTCTCTCTCTCTCTTTTATTTTCTCTCTCTTTCTCTCTGTGCTGTCTCCTAGGGTCTTTTATTCTGTGCAGCTGAATCTTGCTAAGACCAAGTAGGAGTAATAGCCAATGTGAAGGAGGCAAGAGAAGGTAGAAAGCAAGCAGCTTTTTCTCAAGCATAGGAACTGTTGACCTCATCGCTTTGGCCCCATCCCATGGTCCAGAGTTAGTCGCGTGGTTTAGCTGAAGAAGGTCTATGACATGTAGCGAGCGTCTAGCTAGGTGACCACGTGCTTAGCTAGAACTTTTTTAAAAATTTTTATTTATTGATTTGAGAGAGAGAGAGAGAGAGAGAGAGAGAAGAAGAAGAAGAGAGGAAGAGAAAGAGAGAGACATTGATTTGTTACTCTGCTTATTTATACATTCATTGGTGGGTTCTTGTGTTCGCCTGACGGATTATTGAAGCCGCAACCCTGGTATATCTGGGCAGTACTCCAACCAACTGAGCTACCCACCAGAGTCCAGCTCAAACTACGTAAGAGAAGAGGGGTGGATTAGGGAGGCAAGGTTTTGCCACAGCTTAGGAGGAGCCAAGAAACCTAAAAGAATAAGAAAGTAAAAGGTGGATTTTTGTTCCTTTGCTTATTGCTATATCCTCAGTTCAAATAATTGTTGGATGAATGAGCGAATGTACAAACGTACAGATAAACAAAACTGCCAACTGAAGATCAGTTAAAAATTATTAAACATTACTGTTATGTATAATATGTAATGAATCAGTGTTATATTTTATGAACATTTGACTGGTTTACACTAAACTTTTCAAATAATCCTTATGGAGTAGTATTGAAATTGAAAGTTTTAATTTCTGGAATTTCACAAAAGGAGTCAGAATTATCCTGTCCTCTGTTTATTATGGAAATACTTGGCCAGTTGTGTATTTTG
>VMDR010029795.1:0-12604 GCA_007922815.1 Macrotus californicus
CCACAGAAACAGTTTCTTGGATCTACACTCAAACAAAGACGATTTTTGTAAATACTTTCTTTCCGAAGAAAAGTATTTTACCGTCCCTGAGCTGTGAAATGGGGCTCTCGGTAGCTGCAGTGAGAATTCCCTGTTACCAGACCAGCTGTTGACTATTTACTGCCGAAGCTGTTGCTAGCGGTAGGCAGAGAAAACTGCTCAATTAGCTAGAGCTTTCCAGGTGAAGATTTCTGTGAGATTGATTTGAACATTTGTCTATTATGAGAAAAAACTATGCATTATTCAAATCATGAAAAAAAAAAAAACTACAAAAATTCCCTCAAATTGTTGAGTGTTTTATCAAATAAAATAAGTGCTGGTATTTAGAGGAACATTCCATTATGCTAATCAACATAAAAATATTCGTTAGCTAACACTTTTTTCCCCCTTAAATGATAGATGCTGGGAGATATGAAATCTAATTGTTTACACATACGATTTAGTACATTTAGGAATATTTTACTTATGACCAAACTCAGCAGTTGCTTTCAGTTGTAGTTATTACATAATCTAGTTTTAAAATCCTAAATGGTCTAAAATATTATAAAAACTGTTTCTGTGGGCCATTGACCTCTGGGATGTAGTTTCAGAATGGTATTTTTATAGTGAGAGGTCATGTGCTACAGTGGCGAACGCCCCCGCTCTCACCTCTAAATAAAACAAACCTGAGTTCAAATTCTTGCTTGTACACTTAAGAGAAAAATAACCCCAGAAAGTAGCCTGACCTCTCTCAATTTTCTTATCACCCAAGCACAATGAATCCCAGTAAATGAACTGATTGGGTCATGTTAAGCACCTGAAGCATTAAATAATAACTTTATGCAAAAATGGCCGGGTAAACACTGTGGTTGGATAAAGGGTAATTTTCTTTCATCTTTTTCTTGTATTTTCCGATTATTCTACAATTAAAATTACATTACTTTTTTTAATCAGTAAAAGTAAAGATTGCATAA
The DNA here is from genome assembly GCA_007922815.1 of Macrotus californicus. Taxonomy (NCBI): domain Eukaryota; kingdom Metazoa; phylum Chordata; class Mammalia; order Chiroptera; family Phyllostomidae; genus Macrotus; species Macrotus californicus. Next base: position 993 of record VMDR010029795.1, read on the forward strand.
CACATTTATAGGAAGTAATATACACTAAGGGATTCTTTTGAAAAGTACGATAAAATAAAGTGTCTACCGCGGGAAAGGACTGTCTTGTTGGTGCCTATCCAGTGCCATCCACCCTGCCTTGAAAACTGCAGCCTCTGGAAACTAACTCTGCCATCCTCTGGCACACTCCTAGGCTTTCCGCTTGCATAGCCAAGACTTGCAGGAGCCATGTTGTGTGATTTTCAATTTGATCATCTCACATGAGGGTACCAATGTTTTCAGACTGGAAACAGCATGTTGCTACACTTTGGCAATAATGCATTAAATACAGATGGGTTTGTTTTTAGCCAAATATGTATCATACAGCCAACAGCTGTTTAGCTATTGCCAACGGTCTGTTTAGTACACGGAGAATCTGTGAGTTTCTTTTTTGCTCAAGAAAGTCTAGTGGATCTATGTTAAAGCCTCACAAAGGTGTCCCACCTACCACAAACCAGAATACAGAAATCAGCATCGCATTGGCCAAGGCCTGCGATATATTTTTCACAAATTATAATATCTAATTTATTATAAGATGTAGGATTAGCAAGCTTCTTAATATATCCAAGTTTAAATTTTATTCTCAATATTTCAATAGATAAAGAAAGCCTTATTATCTCAGCAATAGTACAATAAATGACAAAATTTGGTATTTTCCCATGTTTTCTCTAAAAGTATGCAGCATTGAAGAGCGTGCTTAGCCTGAGGAACACAGGTCATCCCTTACCCCCTTCCTCAAGTTGTGCATAATTATAAGCATCCAGTATAGTATTTCTTGTTGCCTAGAACTTACCTCTGTTAATGGCATGCAGACACCTAGTAAAAAGGCCAGATTTATTCCTGAAAAGTAAAAACAAAAACAAATACAAAACAGGATTCTACTTTATTAAATTCATGATTGATTTAGTAGAGGACTCTCACAATATAAACCAGCAAAACACAAGTTATTACTGTTTTATTTGTGCAAGCTACTCCCCGCCCCCCAAAAATTGTTTAAATACTTGATGCAGGTGAAACCATTTCTATTCTGTATTTTAGGAATATTGCCACCAGGTGGTGATAAGGAAGCATGACCATATTATTAACACCAACACTATTTTTTACCCCGGTAGCCATATATTTCTGTATCCTAACAAGTATAGTTCTTTCATTGAAATGGATAAACCTAAAACTTTTGAAGCAATCATCAAAAATGAACCATTTTAAATCAGTTACAACACGTAAGGCTGATCAACTCCTATGAAACTTTCAGGAGTGATTCGGATTTTCTGAGTCCTGGAAGCTTATAAAATTGGGGGAAGCTCTTAATAATACAAAATTATTTTTGAAATGGAATATTTATCTTGAACTTGGAATCAAATAACCACAAATTCTATAAAGCTTGGAGATCCACGTCTCTTCTTTCTATAATCTTTATAGGCATTCTCCAAAAACTCTTTTGAGAAATACCTCCTGTTTGCTACTTTGCCTCCCTTCCCCTTTTCACTCACTTGATAATATCACACAACCCCCAGCATTCACCAGGGTCTGTGCAAGGGAGAAATTTAAGTTTTATTAGCTTTATGTTAAATCCATCAAAAGATGAGATTTTGGCATTTTTTAGCACTTGTTTGCAGGTGTGAAGCTCAACTATAAAATGATAACAGGCAACTGTATAATTCTTTTCAACTCAAAAATGCTATCGTTACTTTCTAGCTCACTCAAGTGTTGTTATGATTATTTGCAGTAACCCCTTATTTTTGTGGTGTTAATTGTCCCCTGGTAATTACTCCTTTGCTCCTCAGTTCTGGGCATATTTCAGTATCTCTTATTTGGCGGTCACCCATATAGACTCCTACCCTTTGCTCTCTACCCAGAAAGGATTCCTTCTTTTTTCAAACCAATAGCTTATCAACAGGTTTCCTGGTTCTTGCCTGTAGGACTGAAAAAACCTTCAGAAAGGATGTGTATCAGGCTAAAGGGTATTAAGGAGGAGGAAGCAAGGGATAGAAACCACAGCCTAAAACTTTCTGAAAATTCCAAGTTCACATAGGTCTCTGATGAGTGGTGTTTTCCTCCTTGTATTGAAAATCTTAAATGAAAACAAACTTTTTGATAGTTAAACAATTTCTCACATAATCTTGTCAAATGTTCTTAACTATGGTCTAGGTTATGGGATTCCTCACAGTAGAACAGACACTTAAAAATTTTAGTTTTGTGAAAAGCCAGAAGTTGCAGAGCACCAAATCTGGGTTACAGGGGGGCTAAGTAACCTGGGTGATTTGATGTTTCACCAAAAATCTCTACATGAGACGTGATGCATGAGCCAGCACATTGTCGTGATGAAGCCGCCAGTCACCAGTTATCCATAGCTGCAGACTTTTGAATCATCTGAGAGTTTCCAAGGAGGAATGTTCAAGCTTGATGCAAAAGTTGGTGCAGATTTGTTGCTCAACTCGCTCATTTTGAATGTGATGGCCACACAGCACACATGCTCACTCAATGGCATCTACCACCCCCACTGACTAATACAGGGAAGTTGTCACTGTTCACACATGCACGTTCCAGTCCACTCTCCTTGGCTGCCAGGTTACATCAATGTTGCACAAACAATTCTCGTTATATTAACAATGGCTGGACCTCAATAGACTGTGACATGAAAAAGACAAAAGTCATAGGACACATACAAAAGTCTTTAAAAGGTAATTGGCAGATGCTTGCAATTAATATTGAGCAAAGAAATGTCCTTTTTTGTTTTTGTGCCACTGTGGTTCCTGCTTCATCTCTGTCTTCTTCCCCCTTTTTCATTAAATATAACTTCCTTTTATGATGCGATTCAGACAACATGCTATTGGCAGAAGAGCAGGGATAAAGAATCTTAGGGAACAGACTCCCCTCCCCACCCATTAGCTGCATTTTGAAGTTGTAGGAAATGTCTGTGACAAGGCTGACTGCCTGGAAAGTTCAGGAGAGAAGAGCATAAATGAAAATATGAGCTAACAACAGATTGGCTTGGTTACTCCTTCCTCATCTACCACCTTTAAAATTATTTCTATGTTGCCTGTTTTGATGCTGCCCCTTAAACTCTAACTCTGTCTTTGAATATCATGCAAAGACTATTATGTCAAGAGGTAAATCAGGCCTTATGTTCCAATGACTCCTTAACACATGTGAGGTGAAACAGGAAGCCAGGTTTGTGTCCCCTTTGCCCATTGGTTCGTTGTGAATGGGTTCTGTCTGGTTGGCCTTATGAATGTTATCCAACCAGAACGCTTCAATGGCCAACTGAAATACAGCCCTACCAAGGGTCTATGAGCCCTTGCAAAGTTTCCCTAAAAAAAAATACCAAAACTTTTTTGTCTCTAGTCCATTACTGTTACATCTTTATCTTCCCTCTTCTGTTCCATTAGCTGTCTTTTATCATGACATCCCTTGTCATGACTAACATATGCCATGGGATAAAAACTGCTCTCTTATTTTTCATAATGACTTAATGGTTTCTTTTAAATAGTTATTTTAAAATCTCTCCTCACCTCATTCATGAAGTCTCTTTCAACCATTAGAGTAAGAAGGATGTTCCTATGGACTGGCATATTATCTTGACACATACAAATGTTACCTCTCTCCTTCTCTCTATTCTGAGTCCACATAAAGTGCAATTGGATGAAATGAAATTTTTATATGTAGTTCATAACTCTCCCTACCCCCACTCTCAGTATCTAAGGAGGCATGTTTGCCATTGAGAGCAATGTGTTAAAAGATGTATTACTTTATTATCTCATACTTGGTATCATTTTTAAAGCAATATTGTAGGAGAATCAAAAAATAGTGTGAATGGAGTCTATCCTGGCCTCTCTGGAGATCGTCACAAATGCACTGAAGTCTCATGGGACCAAGGCTTTAGACCAGATCTACGTGTGCAGAAGACAACTCCGAACTGACCAGGGCCCTCTGTCCACTTAGCACCTGGATTTTACAGTGCCAATTATGTAAAGATTGTGTTCATTTGATTCAACACAGAGGCTTCAATGCATCAAAACAATTAGTTCAGTGCTTCTTGGGAAAACTCAGCTGCCATGTAATTAAATTCTTCTGTTCATGTGAGAGTGGCCCACATCAGGCCTATATAAATCCAAAAGGCCTGTGTCGATCTTGTTTGGAAAAGTTCCATCTACTGAGTCTCAGTGTACTTTAATGAGGTATTTACAAGGGACCCCTTCCCCTTTCCCAGACTTAAAGTACACATTTCTTACAAATAGAGAGAATCCATTTCAATTGCCATTGGAATGTTTACCTTTAATATCTCTATAAGGATTAAAACAAACATTCCTGATTAAATGTTAACTTACTTTAGGCATTTACTGCAGGCATATTAGACATCCCATTATGGTTTGTATGTGAACAGTACTTAATGTGGAAATTGCTTTTAAAAAATTGACAAGGAGATGGAATAACTCATTTCAACATTTCCACAGGTCTCACCTTTTGGAAAGCTTATTACTGAATCAGAAAATGTGAAATTCTGTGTTCAAAACTTTTAAGCTGCCAAAAATATAGTGTTGCACTTTAGAATACTAAAAGGTTTTTACTTACTTTCTAAAATATTGCATAATTTATAAAATGTAAATTAAAGTCGAATTGGAAATGGCATTGTAAAAGGATGCTATCAAATAATTCTTAATAGATTTTCTACCATTCTGCAGTATCGCTGGACACATGAACAATAATAAGTGTCACCAGCAGCTGAGGTTTTCCATTTTCAGCAAACTTTAATTTGTTTCTTTCATACTCCTTTAAAACCCATGGCTGGCAGCACCTTGGCTTTATTTAGTTTGGCTGTAGATTCATTAACTCAGGTGATGAGAAAGATGACAAGTTAACAAGACTTATTATTCCCAGGGCCAGTCATATTTGCCAGGTCATGATTCTGTATCTCGTAAGAGCTTCTCCATTTGTCCACTTTCATCTGTCCCACTGCCACTGTCTATGTCAGGCTACCATTATCTTTGAAATGGGTTACTATAACTGAACCTCAAATGGATTGTACCTAGACTTTTCTCTCTCCATCTATCTCCACACTTTAGACAGAGTAATCATTTTAGAGTGAATTTGATCATCTTGTTATTTCCCTCTTAAAGTCTTTCAGAAGTAGATTCTCTTTATCCTAAGGCCCCAACTCTCTAACATTACTGGAGTATATTACACATTTTTTTAAAAGAAAGCTCATTTCTTTCTGTATACATGCTCCTTAACCATGTGACTATCATTCTTCCCATCAGGAAGAGTCTATTTCTTTACCCCTTGAATCTACAAAGAATTTGCTAGATGCTCTGACTAAAAGACCTGGAGATTCTTATGCTAAATGAAATAAGCCAGTCAGAGAAAGACAAATACCCTATGATCTCCCTCATGTGTGGGATCTAATGAACAAAATAATACCAGAGGCATGGGTACATGAAACAGACTGACAGCTGCCAGAGGGGAGGGAAGGGGGGACTAGAAGAGATTAGCCAAACAACATATATGCATATATGCAAAAATGTATAGCCCGTGGACACAGACAACAATGTGGTAAAGGTGGGGGTAGGCTGGGTGACAGGGATCAAAGAGGGGGAAAATGAGGGACATCTGTAATATTGCCAACAATAAAAGAAAAAGAATGTGGTGAAATGATGTTGTGGAAGTTCTGGTCCTAGGCACCAAGGGGTCTTGAATCTTCTGTTTCCTCCCTCTTGGACTTCTTCTCAGAGCCTGCCATGTAAGGAAGCCTAGTCTGGACTCCAGAAGGATGGGAGGTCATATGGAGCCTCCCAGCTGAAGCTTCCTAAGCCCAACAGCCAAGGGCACCACCAAATATTCTGTTAAGTATCCATAGTGTATAGTACAAAAAAAATTACCACAATTTTAAGAATGAAGAAACTAAGGGAGGTTACGAACAACCAGCCCAGGATCAGACATTATTTATTGAGGCCAGGATTTTAAATCCAAACATATTTACCCATGTCGCCAAATTTTACCCACTGTGCTCTATAAATATTCATTTTACATACTCTGCATTCCATGTTCCAGAGTGTTCTTCCTCTACTCCATTATGTCTTACTTGTGACTTTTTAATTGATATTTAACCCACCTAAATCAAAGTTATCTCATCACTTAAGACATGTAACTGAGCATATATCAGCTATCACCATAGTCCCCAAACCACATTAATTGCTGGCTAATGGTAACTGTTACTCCTGTGCAGATAGTGAATCTCCCTATTCTGAGTATGAATTTTATTTTTCCAAACAGGCAAAAGCCATTTGGCACTAAGAAGGGTGAGTAGAATAGGTCATTCCAATTTTAATTCCATTTGACCTCAGCAACAAAATACATGGGTAAAAGAAGTTAACTGCCTTTGTTATGTGATTTGGGACCTGGCTTTGAAAGTCATTCTCCGCAGGGTTTTGATAAGAGTGTCACTGGTTACCATTCGTGAAGTATAACACTCACATGGAAGTACAAGTTTTGGCCTGACTGTGAAATAGTCTTTTCATACAGTCAAACCTCGGAAACTTAAGTTCATATAGACTTGGTATAACCAGCTACCAGAAATATGGATGATAACTGTGGTTTTGGGCATTTCAGTACAGGGACAAGTGAGTAAGGTGTGCTTGGGTTGGCTGAGCCATGCTGTCGTACTGCTCAGGAGTCATTCATCAGTGAAGCAGCTTGAAGGTCAAAAGATTTTTAGATCTTTAGATTTTAGCATTTACTAAGGAAATTTTGCCAGGCCTAGACTCCTCCAGGAAGGATAGATATAATTTGCTTTGAGGTGGTGATCAGTAGAGTGTATTTGTTTTTCACTGTTTATTTTACATGTGAGGGAAGGAAGTATTTTATTTCTGCAATGGTCTATTTCTGTACAGATTAAAGCCCAAAGTTTTCAACACAGCATTGAAAGCCTTTGTGATTGATTTCCAGCCTACTGCCTGGATATCTTCCTAACACATCTTGCATTTCCTTACTTTGGTACTTTATTCATACTTATCTGTACCTAGAATGTGCATTTCACTTTCTCATTCTCTTTACCTTTTTTTTTTCTCTTATGGAAAATTGATGACATCCATCAAATCATATGACATCTTCTCCAGGAAGCCTATACAATGCCCTTAGTAAAAAACAATCTTTCTCTTAGAATAAAGAGAAAAACTCTTTCCAATAAAAAACTCTGTCAAGGATCTATGGATCAGAATATAACACAGACCATCTTAATAGCATTTGGAGATAATGCTGTATGCCAATAGTGAATACATTATAGGCTTATTTGATGGATTTAATGTTATTCTATGCAAAGTACTCGAAGACTTCCAGGTCTGTGATAAGCATAACTGCTATGTAAACCGCTATGTTCGCCACTATTATTTACAATTGCTAAAGGATAATGTATAAGTGGTTGTAGGAACAGTTGCACAGTTTTATAAGTAAAGCATGACAATGGCACTTTGCTATCAGTAGGTCTATGTAGATAAAAAGTGGAAGGAAAAGAGAGAATGGTATACAGAGCGATTGCACACTGAATTTGCATGTGTATTGAGTTGCCTGAAAGCAAGGTCCAAGACAACAGGATCGATGAAGTGTATCTAGCCAAGATGACAATAGAGGTGCCAGAAAACTCAGCTGACTACAGGGCTGTCACCTCAGAACAAAACAAAACAACAAAAATCACACTAGATAGGGGATATCATCTAAATTTCTTGGGCCTTCGTCTTGTCAGTTCATCAAGTAAATTACCAGATTAACTGATTAAATCTCCTCAAAATAAAACTCAATTCAGAAATCAACTTTGTTAAATAAGAACTGGTGATCAAAGAGAGAAAGAAAAAAAAGGGTCTGGGGCAATCAGAGAGGCTAGAATGTCTGAGGATCTGATACTTGTAAATAGAGTTTCCTTGGGAATTTTTATTCACACTGATGCGAAGGTGAAGCAGCCACCCTCCTCACTTCGGTCAGAGGTAAACTCTGAACATTCAACCATGACTTCTTTGTACAGGAATGTATGTGTGTATGATATGTGAGTATATGATGAACTCATCCACTGAACTGGTCTTCCCTGAGCAGCTGTACTTTGTAATAAGCCTAAAATCTCAAAACTAAAGAAAACTATCCCCTCATTCGAGGATCTGTAATAAATTACAAATGCTATAAGTATTGGCTCTGTTTCTTTTAATCTGTTGCTACCCTGTAACCATTACCATGCCTTATCCTTACCCTCAGTAATTCTATGAAGGGCACATAGGACCATTTTACCTCTTGACCTAGTCAACTTCAAGCCCTTTACACAGTCTGAATTTCTCACAGAGAGTGGCACAATACCATACATATAATAGATAACATTTTAGTGGGTTTAGTGAATGACTATATAAATGTATTCTAAGAGACAGTAAGTTTTTTTTCAGCAGTACTGAAATATAGTATATAGTATAATACAGTGCTATTGTTTTCTTTTGTTGTAGAGTCAGCAAAATCTGCCTTATTCCCCCCTAAAAATGTTTTAAGTCAAGTTTTCTTCATGCCCTAAGTCTTAAAGGAGGATTTTATAAGAATTCATACTTAATCACATCTTGTTGTTTTGCACCCATTTTTCAGCCTGTCATAATCTTTTTGAATCCTGTATGATGGTTTCTCCTACATCTTGTGTCCTGTATAAATGTGATTGCCCCTTTTTCTGTACTTTGGCCTAAAATATTAATCAAATGGACAATTGCGTGGACAATAGATGATCCCAGAATGCATATTCTTGGAGCTCTTACTCCAGGCTGACAAAAGGGAAGCAGTAAAAAGAATGCACAGCTCACTCCTTTTGGCGAATGGCAGTAACTCATCTCCACTGGTTCTAGCTGGGACCGACGAATATTTCTCTTATTCATAGCCCAGTGTATTACTTTCCTGTCTTATCAATTTTGTACACAGTTTGAAGCTTGTAAATAAATAACTTTACTTTAAACTTAAGTGATCCTTAACAAACAAATTTTCCAGAATGCATATTTGTAATGGAAACAAAGGGGTCTGCTGTAAAAATAAAGAGATAATAGGATTAAATTGGATATAATTGAATAATACTATTAGTATATTAAATTTGTATGGCCCTTGTAAACACAATCATTTCTTAGAGTGTATCTGGAAGGTTCATGTGTGCGTCACCATTTCTTTGTAAGTAATGGGCACTTATGTAGGCATTACTAGTCCTAAATCTTTTTTTCCCTTTTGCTGTGCTCTTAAATGTTGATAAATCTCTCCTTCTTATAGAGCTAATTTGATTATCTTTTAAAAAATTTTATTTTCGTAAGTCCTGGATGAGACAAGTAATAAGAATAGCTTCTCATAAATGGTAGGCACAAAATAGACAGGGGAAGGTTAAGAATCATATAGGAAATGGAGAAGCCAAAGAACGTACATGTACGACCCATGGACATGAACTAAGAGGGTGTGGGAAATGCTGGTGGGAGGAGAGGTGGAGGGGGACAAAGTGGAGAAAAGAATGGGCAACTGTAATAGCATAATCAATAAAATATAGTTAAAAAAAGGATGGCAACCTAAATGAAAAGCAACTTTTCTATAGAAGAAAGAATAGCTCCCATATCTTTCGGATTTATTTGTATCAGACATCTCACATCCCTCTTTCTCACTTAATTCTCCAGCCGACCTCTGTGGTAGGTCCTGATGATTAGGGAAGTAAACAAGTTGTCTCAGGGTAAGCTCCTTGCAAACAACAAAGCTGATTTAAACTTGAGCCCAGCTCATAGCAGGTCTTACTATAAATTTCCCATGTGCATAGATGTGTTTATTTCACACACAATTTTTCCAGCATTTTGGAAACAATATATCAAATAAACAGAAGTCATTCTGATTATTGCCTGTCCCAATAACCCACTGAGCTATGCTTGCTTTTCCAACTATGCTGTGTTCCATGTTGACCACCAGCTCCTAGCATTTCTCTTCTGACACATCTTACCTATGATGTCTGCACCCTTGGTCAGCTACTGTGTAAAACAAACACATGGCTCTGGCTACATTTATTAATTTCCATTGTTAGTGCCTGTATTGAGTGAATACTACCCTATCTCTTGTCTGCTCACCTGCCCCCAGCCTTGGATCATTGATCTCTATAGTCAGCAAAGTGATTATCAAAGTTGAAAATCTGATCTGACTACTGGTTAAAACTCTTCAATTGACTCCCATTGACCTTAACAACTTGGAATGAGAACTTAACCACTTAGCAAGTAATATAGGGAGGGCCCTTTGGAATTCAAAACATGTTTACCTTTTACTCTCATATCTGAATACACCTATCCTTCAGAACAAGCTCCAGGCAGGATAAGTCTGCCCCCCTTAAGCTCAAACTACTCCTACCCTTACCTCACCTCTCTTGACTGGCCAACATCAGAAATAGGTGTCCCAGGATTTGTCTAGAGACTCAACAACAACATCAAGGACTTGGGTTTTCTGGTAGATATTGGGAAAAGTCCTCCTTCAAGGAAGTGCTTGCAGCCCAGCTGGGTGGCATGCTTTCAGCTGTCAGCTCCTTGAGTGTCACCCTCAGCTACTGGAAGCCACCTCACCCCTGGCACCTCTTCCCAGGGAAACTTGCCTTTAGTGACTGAATGAGGTTGAGGCTGGGATTTAAAGGTATGGCCCACAGACCCACACATACAAACCTCTGCTTGAAAATCCTTTGTTCAAGAACTTACTGCTTTCTAGATGTGACTCTTGGGCCTGCATTAGAGTTTGCTTTCTTCCTCTGCTCATTCTGACTTCCTCTGATTTTTTTTGAAGGTATTGAGCCCCAAACACTGTCTTAGTTCTGCTTCTGTAGAGCACAACCTCCAGCTTTCTCTGGCATCCTCAGTGTCTCTCTCCTTTGTCACAGGATGGCTGCAGCAGTGTGTGGCATCATGGCCTTGTATGGTGCTATACAGAAGTCATGCTGGCAGGGGTGTAGGAGTCTGGGGCAACAAGGGGGCACTCTATCTCCTTTTATTATGAAAGAAAATATTTCACAGAATGCCCAGTGATATCAGCTCTCCATTTTACAGGTCAGTACTGGGTCACATGACTAGCCACCAATGAAAGAGAGACTAAGAGAGTGAGTGGATTATTTTCTTGAAACTCGATCTTGAGATACTGACTCAGGTGGGAAGAATGGTCGAGTATCTGGAAAATAATTTCTTTAATACAAGTTTTCAAACTTTGTGCACATGTACCACTAAAATATTTTTGAAAAATTGTAACTGTAAGAGCAATTACACATTGTTAATTGTACACTAAAATCTGTTTTATTTTAAATTTAAATAACTGTATGTAGTGATTTCCATTTTTTTCTCTTTGTTGGAGTAGTTCAGAGCAAATCACAGACATATCATTCGCAGATATTTGTAAATGTATATCTGACACAAGAAGCACAATATCATTATATCACAACTAGCACATTTACAATAATTTCTTAATAGTATCCAATGCTCAGTATGTGCTTAACTTCCTCTACTTGCTTAATAATTGTGTTTTTTTGGTTCATTTTAATCAGGATCCACAAAAAGCCCAGAAACTGTCTATGGTTACACTCTTTTGAGTCCCTT
>VMDR010029796.1:0-12609 GCA_007922815.1 Macrotus californicus
TGCCGTTCGTATTTTCTTTCATTTTCTCTCTTTGCATGTGAACTGTCATCTTTTTTGACTGCACTGTGTGTCCTTTATCACTGTTGCTATTTTTTTAAATTCTGTCTTTATTTATATGATGATATTGTGGCCTTTCTTTTTTGTGTATTAATTTTGATGTAGTGTTTATAAGGGCTTTAAAAGAATGGCCTAGAAGCAGCCGCTGTGTTGTAGCAAAAAGAGAATGTGCTTTGTGGGCAGACAGACTAGGGTGAAATCCCAGCTCTTCCACTAAGTAGAATATCAGTTTCCAGAGCTTTAGTTTTTCATGTCTTTAACAATGGGTCACCCAGAATGTCTAATGTGTGGTAGCAGCATGTCCGTCATACCTCTCACTATAAACCAGTGCTTTAGATGGTGTTATCCTTATTATAGAAAAAGTTTTCATGTGTAAGTTTTAGGGTGAAATAGTGAAAAATGAATGTGACTCTAAATTGCAAAATAGGACAAAATAAATGTAACTTGGCATAACATTTGTTGATTCCAGTATTATTTTGAGGTTCTTGATTCTTGATTGCAATTTGAAATTCTATTAAAAACCAGAAGATCTTTTATTTGTATATATACATATATTTCTTGTTAATTGTTGAGTGTCTAATATTCAAATCTAATATTGAACTTAAAAAAAAACTAACCAAGACTTTAAAGAGAGAAGTTTACAGTTTTAAATAAAAACTTGGTTGAAAATTTCAGTGTTAATAGGCTTACTTATCCTCTTCTCTAAGCTAGGACAAGTTACTTTGGTGGGTCAGTGTTTTACCTGGATGGTAAATTTATCATTGCCTTCTCAGTAGTGGACAGAAATTCTTCCTTATGTCTGAATTTTCATGAAGTGCTTCTAGAATATTTTAGTATAAGCCCCCCAAACTCTTTGATAAAAAGATTGTGATTAGGACAATTTCTCCTTGCTGGTGACATAGAGTTCTTCTTTCCTTTCCCAACTACTGATTTCACACAGGGGAAAACTGAGGCACACGAAGGAGTAGGTGACTTGGCCCAAGTTCACATCTGGTCAGTGGAAGAGCTGAGGTTCAAACCCAGGCAGTTGGGCTCCATTTCCATGTTACCCACTACCTGGTACAGGTAGCAATCACATATTCTTCAGGAAACTCTGCTACCTGATTAGGAAGAGACAGATCAGTCTTTACAGAGAATTACAGCTTTTGGCATTTATTGTGACTGAGAGTAACACTGTTGTATTGGCCAGACATTGCAAGAGAGAAATCACTTTATTACATAGAGAACAAAACTAGTTTTGCTTATAAAGTAATAACAACTAAGATCTTATAGAAGAATGTTAGTATTTTTAGATATATAAGGAGTATTAATAATATTAGAAACCATTACTGGTCACATTTTCCTTTTATTTCTAAGCAAATTTTGAGGCTTGGAAAGGCAAAGTTAAATTTCATGGCAGAAAAATACAGTCAGATTCCTAGATGGGCAGGTCGCTCCATTTTCACATTACTCTGAGACTTGCCACTTTCTTTTCTATACGTAGTACTTTCCAGAAAGTCATTTTTAGAAGGAAATTAATTTGCTTGGACTTCCTTTCTTCACTTTTCTCCCTCCCTTCCTTCCTCAGAACTTCCTTCACTTTCTCTCTTTTCTGTGGTGTGTCAGAGCAGTCAAGTATGACAATTTCATAGGGTTATTTCTCACAGAAGGAAAAACTCTATATGTCCAAAGGTAAAATCTTTACTGTGTGTTGCATTATACTTTGAAGGAAGTTATCAATGATACTGAAACTCAGTGTTTGTACTGTTAACTTAATTTTTGACTGAAATGTTACTTTTTCAACCAAAATAAGCATTTTGGATAATTAAAGAAGCAAAACTTTATTCATTCATGAAATCCAGACAAACTAAGTAGCTACAGATTATTCTGAGTTGGTTGGTCAAGAAAAACTGGAAATAAAAAATAGAATTTAATGAATGAATATCAAGAAATTAAAATAAATCATGGCTTGTAAAAAAGTACTTTTCTGATATGGGACCAAAATTTGCCAATCAATTATATATATATATTTAAAGTTTTAGGTAAATATAAAATATATATTTTTTAAGGTTTATATATTACATATATTGTATATATTATATATATATTTTTTAAAGTTTTGTCATCTTTATTTATTTTTAAAGATTTTATTTCTTTTATCTTAGACAGAGGGGAATGGAAGGAGAAAGAGGGAGAGAAACATCAATGTGTGGTTGCATCTCGTGCGTACCCTACTGGGGACCTGGCCTGCAACCCAGGCACGTGCCCTGACTGGGAATCAAACCAGTGACTTTGGTTCACAGCCCATGCTCAGTCCACTGAGCTATACCAGCCTGGGCTAATCAATTATATTATTAACATATTTTGGATAATGAGCAACCACTCTAATTATTTCAACTCATAAAACTCTCATGTAGGGACATTAGAAAAATCAGATTATCAACTTTATAATTGTTCAAGTGGATTAAAAAATTCTTTAGTCTATTCTCCCCTGCTGTTAGGTAAAAATAAATGGATTCCTAATCTCCCACAGTCATGCATTGTATATCTAATGTATTTTGTAGAGGTGATTCTGTAGCTACCCGTTAGCCATTCCAGTGTGAGCACAAAGATGAAATTTTATTGAGTACATTTCTCAATATAACCCTATTCTCTTGATTTAAATAGGCTTTGCTTTTTGTTGGGAATGGAAGTGGGTTGCATTCTGAATGATGAAAACTAATCTGAATTATTTTTGTTTATCTCCATTTAAAATGATGCTTAATGCAGATAGTTTTATTTTACCTCTAACCTTGCATGTTGAATTTTTGTTTGAATGGGCTTTGAAATAATAAATATAAATGTTTGTGTATATGAAAAGGGAAACTTTCCTCCAAAGGTAAGTTCTGCCATATAAATTGTACTTTGGGCTTGTTCATAACAGGTGTTTTTTTCTTTTGTTTTTGTTTTCTGGGTTTCTTTTTTTACCTCCTTTAAAATTCTTAAGTATTAAGTATTAGGTTTGCCTAAAGCATTATTTTAAATAAACCTAAGTAAGTGGTGATTTATTTTCCCAGCACATGTGAAAGAATGGGCAGCACTGTTATATGCAGAAGAAAGATGGAAGTAACAGGTGTAACTTATTTGTGCTCTGTAACTTGTTAAGACTGTAGTTGCTAGGGTCCAGTTTCCTGTCTCCATTGTGAAATGTCTGCTGTAATGTGTTTGTGATCATGTATTGGCTTCCGTTGGGATTAGAGCTCAGAATTTGATGTATGATTTTTATCATCCATATTATTTGTCTCTGAGGAATCCTTAGTTCCTCCATGTTTCTGAAAAAAATGACGAATCACGCTGTATTTTGCACTATAGGGGGGTGACATGGGATTGGGGCTAAGGTATGCCATCCTGTTTTAATTGGTATTCAGACTGACTACTGAAATCATAATGGATTATTTGGTGTCTCTTAGGACCCAGCCCTCATGTGCTCTGTGTCCCCTCAGTGATTTCCTGTCTACAGGATAAAATTCCGTCTGTCCAGCATGGCACAGAGGACCTTGCTTGCCTGATTTGGCACCGTCTTCTTTCCTGTCTTTTCTCCATTCCCCACTCCTCAAAACATACACTCCCATGTGCGCCCTTAAAAACTTCTGAGCCATAGACATTTCTGCATAAATGCGCTGTTCCTTTTCCTGCACCTTGAACTTTGATTTGCATGTGTTTCTGTTTACCTTTCAATATTTTTATCAATTTCACTGTGACAGTATTTCTGATCTCAAAGTCAGTTCCTTTTTTCTTAAACTATTTTTTTATTATGTACGTAATTCTATTTTGTATGGTACTATATTAAAGCGACTTATTTTCATGTTTGTCATCCACCAGACTGTATATCCTTCTAGAGTGCAAAAATTGTGGCAATAAAAGCCAGATCCAAATATACTCCGTAGTGAATAAAATTTAACAGCAAAAGTTAGTTTATAAGCTTCCTATAAATATTTTAAAAAATTAAGTGCAAATAATTTTATAGTGAAATATAACTAAACATTTTAAAATCATAATTTTTGTCTAAAACTTCAATGTTTTAAGTTTTTATTTAATATTTGATTGATACTCACTGTAATTTTCTCTGACAGAATTATTGGGCTGTATTTCTCACTTGGCTTTCAAGCCTACTTTCAGTCTATAAGAACAGGGGAAAGAATGCTATAGCAGATATCTGAATGTATCAATAGCATGAGACTTTTTTCAGAAAGTGGTAGTATGGGGTTGTATGTTATTTTCCCCTTTTTAATTTTTTTAAATTTTTCTTAACCCGAGCTTACTATTCGTGGATTTTTCCTTTTTATTTTTCTTATTTTTTTTAAATATTTTTTTTAGTTATTTTCCTGCCTAAAGTACCACTCAGTATACTTTTGGATCTTGAAAGAGCTCTTGTGTTTGTGGCTTGAGTCATTTACTGGACCTGATTTCAGTACTGTTTATTAAAATATAGTAGCATCACAATAAAAATAAAACATTTTACCAGTACCATTCTGAAGAATAATAATTTTATGAAGAGTGGTAATTATGTTAACATTATAAGCAAATTTAGTTATGTAGTGACTTGGTGGAGGCTCAGTGTCCTCGGTGGCACTGAAAACCTTACCTCAGAACTCTCTATATGATCAGCTTTCGTGGAAGAACCTCCGGAGAGCACCTCTGTCCCTCACAGAAATGAAAGCCAAGGGTTCCCTTTAATTAACTGGCATCTTCTGTGCACAATAAAGGCTTAAGAATTAGGCAGTTGATGGCAAAAGAGTTCATTCTTTCTTAAGACAGGCATTTAATTGAAGTTAAAAGAGAGAAACCAGAGCAGAATACTGCCGTGGAGGACATTCTTGAAGGAGAACTCTGCAGTGGAGGAAGGACTCAGGAATGAACAATGCCAGATTACAGGGCAGCTTTAGACCTGTTGAGTAAAACTTCCCTTTTTCATATTAGTGCAAACTTTTATTAATACTTTTTAAAAAAATGGAGTGTGATATCTGGACCGATAAAATAGAAGCAACTTCCAAAAATGACCCTAGCTTTTAATATTGTTTTATAAAATAATATTACATGATTTTAGTAGAGTAACTGATAATTTTTCTCACTTTTTTTTTTAGGGTGAAAATCCTATTTATAAGAGTGCTGTGACAACTGTGGTCAACCCGAAGTATGAGGGAAAGTGAGCACTACTTGTACAAATTATACAACACTGAATGCAAAGTAATAATTTTCATAGTCACAGAATAAGGTAGCTTTAGGACAATATCACCATGGGTTTTACTCATGTGCAGGTTTGAAAATGTATAATATGTGTAATCTTAAATTTTTTATTATTTTGAAAATAATGTTATAATCAATGCCAGGGACTGACACAAGACTTGAGATAGGACACTTACTCTTGTCAGCTAAGGTCACGTTGTGCCTTTTTATCCTTTTCCTCCTGGACTATTTGAATCAAGTGCTTATGGGATTAAGTGATATTTCTAGGATGATCGAAAGGGCAATAGTTAAAGTAGTGAGAATGATGAGCATTTCTCAGTATGAAGTATTCAAGCTGATTTTTAGCTTTACAGATATGTCACTTTTCAGTTATTAGGAAGTCCAAGGTAAATGTCTTGCTAGCTAGCTTAGAATTGTTTTAAATTTATTTTGCTACTTGACTCTTAGACATGACTGATGACATATCTGAAAGGTGAATGTGTTAGGGTTAGTTGTGTAAAATAGTTTTGAAATGTTTGATCTATAGAAGCCATGGGAAAATGTCAGGAGTTAGGAAGGGGAGACAGCTTTAAAAACCTATGTGCCATTTTAAGAGTTACTTAATCTTGCAACTTTTATGCCTTCTTTATAAATTCAAGCCTTGGATAAAAGGATTGGGAAATTTTAGGCAAAAGTCCTTAATTTAGCATTATTTACATAAAGGCCTTCATTTACATAGTATATTCTGAATTGGGACCTTTGGGTGAGTTTATTTTATTTTGTTTTGTTTAAAGCCTGGTGCTTTTCATCACCACTTCTAATCATTTAATGTATCTACAATTTGGGGGTAAGACTTTTCTTTAGTCAGTACTTTTTCTTTGATGTTCAGCTGTACATTTGCCTGATGAATATGTGAAGTTGTACTGTGGCTTATGCAGCTGCTATCACGACGCCAGCCTTACTTCCAGTCAGTGCTGTGTAACAGACCACTGTGCATTTACTCCTCACAGTTTGAGTTGCCCATTTTGTTTCATATCAGTCACATTCTTATTTTAAGTGCCTTTTAATTTTAATAGTTCACTTTTTACAATGCTGTTTACTGAATTTATTTATTAAATAAAAAGAGGCCTAAAATAACTATTTTGTCATTGTGTGTGCATGAAAATTTTATAGCTTAAAGAGGTTGGTATAAAACACTACTGGTGAGTGGGTATTTCACTTAAGAAGCTAAAACATAGTTCTTTAAAAAAAGAAAATAAAAAGGATGTACTAGGGACATAAGTAATATGGTGAAGTAGATTTTCAGACTATCTTTGAGCTCTCTAAATATTATTGGATAAATCTTTATTTCTTCCTCCCCCATCTGCACTACACTGGGAGGTAGGTTTCATCTCTACATTAAGCAGAATTATCTTTTTTTTTCTGGTTTCTCCTTTTTGTAAAAAAAAAAATTTAATTTTTTCCCATTGCAATTGATGTACAATATTACATTACTTTCAGGTGTACAACCACGTGATTATACATTTATATAACTTACAAAGTGATCATCTCAAGAAATGTAGTACCCAACTGATACTATATATAGTTTTTACAATATTATTGACTATATTTCCTGTGCTGTACTTTACATCCCCCTGACTATTCTAGAACTACTAGTTTGTACTTCTTTAATCCTTTTACCTTTTCAACCAACTTTTCTACACCCCTTCCCATCTGTCAACCCCCAAAATCCTCTTGGTATCTATGAGTCTGAGTCTGTTTCTATTCTGCTTGTTCATTTTGTGCACATGTATGTGTTTTGTTCTTTAGATTCCACGTATAAATGAAATCATCTGACATTTGTCCTTCTTTGACTTCTTTCACTCAACACATGACGCTCTAGGTCCACCCATGTTGTTGCAGATTGCATAATTTCATTCTTTTTATGGATAAATCATATTCCGTTGTATATATGCATCATTTTTTCTTTATCCATTCATCTGTTGATAGACACTTAGGTTGCTTTCATATCTTGGCAATCATAAATAATGCTGCAGTAAACACATGGAGATATATATATATATATACATATATATATATATATATATATATATATATATATATCTATCTATCTTTATCTTTTTAGTGTTTTGGGTTTCTTCAGATAAATACCCAGATATGAAATTGCTGGGTCCTTCTGTTTCTTGTTATACCCTTTGTTTTAAAGTCTATTTTGTCTGGTGAAAGTATTACTACCCCAGCAGTTTTTTATTACCATTTTTATGAAGTATCTTTTTCAATCTCTTTTGTTTCATTCTGTGAGTGTCTTTCAATATGAAGTTTCTCATAGTGACACATGTCTTATTATCCATTCAGCCACCATTTATCTATTGATTGGAGTATTTAATTCCTTTGCCTTTAAAGTAATTGTTGATGGATATGCATTTATTACCTTTCTATTATTCATATTATTTATCTTTTTTTCTTCTTTTTAAAGACATTTTAAGATTTCTAATAAAACTGGTCTGGTGGTGATGAACTCCATTAGCTTTTTTGTCTGGGAAGCTCTTTATTTCACTTTAACTTTTAAATGTCTTTGCTTTTCAATTTTTGTAATATTTCATGTCAGTCCCTTTTGGCCTGAATAGTTTCTGTTGAGAAATTAGCTAATAGTCTTTTTGGAACTCCCTTGTTAGGTAACTTTCTCTTGCTGCTTTTAAGATTTTCTCTTTGAAATCATCCCGAATAACCGATGAACACTAGCTGAGAGAAGCCTTATAACCACAGACAGACAGAAGAAACTATTTCACCACCACAAGACTGGTAGGGAGTGTGGAGGTGGCATGAGAGGGCTGGCTGAGCTCACACAGGCAGCAGCTGAAGTTCCAGAGGGATATCTCAACAGCCGAGGGGTTCCCCCTGAGAAGGGTGGGCTCCAAACCACAAGCTGGGCTCCCCGGCCTACACACCAGAGCCATAGAGAAACCCAGATGACATCTAACTATGAAAAACAGCAGGGTTCCTATCTGCTAGGGAGAGACGACTGGACATGCGACAAAACCTCCTAAAGAACCAATGCACAAAATTTCATTTGCAGAATAGAAGAGACACTTGAGGAGACTTTGTGATTGGTGGCTCTGAGGAGACAACTGAAGGAACAGCCACCAGGATTCCTGTGCTGAGTTTTTTCCCACAATGCAGAAGCCATCTTTCTCAGGAGATCACTCCCTTGGAAGTGGCATCAGCCTGAGGGGAAGCAATAGCCCCACCCACAGGAATTACATGCCCCACCCAGTGGAGCTTATGCCAGGTTGCTGATTACAGATAGATTAGATCAACAACTGATTAGTTTAACAATTAAAGAGGAAAATACAAATAAGGAGCTGAAATGGGAAGACAAAGGAATGGATCCCAAATGAAAGAACAAGAAAATTCTTTAGAAGACATAGATGAAATAGAGGCAAGCAATTTACCAAATAGAGACTTTAGAGTAATGATCATAAGGATACTCAACAGCATGAAAAAGACAGAAACCTTACAAAAGGACCAGTCAGAAATAAAGAATGTAATATCTGAAATAAATAATACACTGGAAGGAATAAACACTAGATTAGATGAATCACAGAACCAAATCAGTGATTTGGCGGACAAGGTAGAGAAAAAGACCCAGGCAGAGCAGCAAAAAGAAAATTTTCAAAACTAAGGAGAGTTTAAGAAGCATATGGACAACATGAAGCATAACAATATGCGCATCATGGAAATACCAGAAGAGCGAGCAAGGGATCAGGTACATATTTGAAGAAATAATGACCAAAAACTCCCCTAATCTGGTGAAGGAAAAAGACACACAAGTCCAGGAAGCTCAGAAGAGTCCCCAACAAATTGGACCCAATGAGGCCTACATGGACACACATAATTAAAATGAGAAGGCTTATAATCCATCTTCCAGCCAAGATAAAGGTGTAGGTAGATATACTTTGCCTCCTCGGACAACCAAAAGGACAACAACAAATTAAAAAACAAGTGAAACTGCCAGAAAATTGAAAGGTATTCAAGTCCGACAACCAAGGATTAAAGAAGAAACATTCATCTAAACTGGTCGGAAGGGCAGAGAGTACTCCAAGCAAGACAAGCTGCTGGAGGACCCGGTGGGCCAGGTGACGGCTGGTGGAGTAGGCCATCCCACATTTACATGTGGATAAACAGGGAGGAACAACTGGAGAATGAGACAGACCACACAACCCAGAGTTCCAGCATGGAGAAATAAAGTCTCAAAACCTGACTGTAAAAACCTGTGGAGGTTGCTGCAGTAGGAGAAAGTCCCAGCCTCACAGGAGAGTTCATTGGAGAGACCCACAGGGTCCTAGAAGGTACACAAGACCACCTGCCTGGAAAGCAGCAACAGAAGGACCAATTTGCTTGTGAGTAGTCGGGGAAGTGACTGAAAGCCGTGCAAGCAGCATTGTTCCCTCTCTGAACCCTCCACATACAACACCACAGCCCAGGGGCGTGGGTTGCCCCATCTTGCTGAATACCTAAGTCTCCACCCCTTACATCATAACAGGTGCGCCAAAACAAAGAAATATGGCCTAAATGAAAAACAGATGAAAACTCCAAAAATATAACTAAGTGTTGAAGAGATAGCCAACATATCAGATGCACAATTCAAAACACTGGTAATCAGGATACTCAAAGAACTGGTTGAGTGTGGTTGCAAAATAGAGGAAAATGTGAAGGCTATACAAAGTGAAATAAAGAAAAATACAAAGCGAACCAACAGTGATGGGGAGGAAACCAGGACTCAATGATTTGGAGCAGACGGAAGAAGTAAACATTCAGCCAAGAACAGACTAAAGAAACAAGAATTGAAAACAATGAGGAGAGGCTTAGGAACCTCCAGGACCACTTGAAACATTCCAACATCTGAATCATAAGAGTGCCGGGAGGAGAGAAAGAACAAGAAATTGAAAACTTACTTGGAACAAATAATGAAGGAGAACTTACCCAGTCTGGCAAAGGAAATAGAGTTCCAGGAAGTCCAGGAAGCCCAAAGAAGTTGGACCTAAAGGGAAACACACCATGGCACATCATAATTACATTACCACAATTAAATATAAGGAGAGAATCTTAAAAGCAGCAAGAGAAAAGGAGACAGTTACCAATAAAGGAGTTCCCCTAAGACTGTCAGCCAATTTCTCAAAAGAAACCTTGCAGGCAAGAAGGGGCTGAGAAGTATTCCAAGTCATGAAGTCAAGGACCTACATCCAAGATTACTCTATCTAGCCAAGCTAGCAACCTTAAGTGCACATCAGTAAATGAGTGGATCAAAAAGCTGTGGTACATTTGCAGCAGAAAGAAAGAAGGAGCTCCTACCTTTTGTGACAGCATGGACGGAACTGGAGAACATTATGGTAAGTGAAATAAGCCAGGCGACGAAAAACAAATACCATATGATCTCACCTATAATTAGAACCTAATCAACAAAACTAACAAGCAATCAAAGAGAATCAAAGACATTGACATTAAGAACAAACTGACAGTAACCAGAAGGGAGGTGGGAGGAGATAATGGCGGGGGAAAGGGGAAGGGTTTTCAGGAACGTGTATAAAGGACACATGGACAAAACCAAAGTGGGGCAGGATCAAGGGTGGGAAGTGGGGATGGCTGGACTGGGGGTGAGTGGTGGCAGGGGGAAATGGAGACAATTGTACTCGAACAACAGTAAAAAAAATTATTAAAAAAAAGAAAGTTAATCCTGAAATTCATGTAAAAATGAAGGGTCCTGAATAGCAAAAGCACTGTTGAAAAGAACAAAGTTTGAGAAGAACTCACACTTTTCCATTTCAAACCTTACTATGTACAAAACTACAGTAAATCAAAACTGTGGTATTGACATATGGATTGAGATACACAGCAATAGAACATAATTTAGACCACAGAACTAAATCTATGCATATGGTCAACTGATTTTAAACCAGGGTTCCAATTCAGTAGGGAAAGAAGAGTCTCTTCAACAAATGATTTGGGACAACTCAGTTTTCACAGGCAAAAGAATCAGTTGTACCTCTCAGCATATACAAAAATTAACTAAAAATTCATCAGTTACCAAATTTTTGCTGCTTAAAGGGTCCACACAGACTTAGAACATACACAACTCACCCATTTTGGGTTTCACAACTAGGGCAGCAGCTGAAGAGCACCAGTCACATACTAGAAAAAGTGACTGGAAACGGAGTGAATGCCAGGAAAATCTTCAGAAGTCAAGCAGTGGCACTGTCCCTTCTCTGAGCCTTACCCCCACATGGAGCCACAAAGTGGTGAAACAAGTTGCCCCACCTTGCCAATTACCTAACACTGCACCTCACACAATTTTCCATTGTCTTTTCTACAATAGGCCACACGTCTAAAACAGAGGGTCAAAGCAGTTGTACCTAATACACAGAAACAAACACAAGAAGGCTGCCAAATTGAGGAGACAAAGAAACATGGCCCAAATGAAAGAACAGAACAAAACCCCAGAAAAAGAACTAAACAAAATGGAGATAACCAACCTATCAGATGCAAAGTTCAAAACACTGGTGATCAGTGTGCTCAAAGAAATGATTGAATATGGCAAAAAAACGAGAAGAAATGAAGGCTACACTAAGTGAAACAAAAATCTACAGGGAACCAACAGTGGAGAAAAGGAAGCCAAAAACTAAATCAATGATTTGGAACACAAGGAAAGAAAAACCATTCAATCAGAAGAGCAGGAACCCCCACTGTCAAAATGGACAGATCTTCCAAACAAAATATCAACAAAGATATTGTGGCATTGAACAAAGCCCTAGATGAAATGGACTTAACTGATACATATAGAGAGCCTTTCATCCCAAAGAAGCAAAATACACATTCTTTTCAAATGCACATGGGACATTTTCAAAGATAGACCACATGGTAGGTCACAAAACAAGCCTCAACAAATTCAACAAAATTGAAATCATATCAAGCATTTTCTCCAAACACAAGGGACTGAAACTAGAAACCTCAAGGAAAAAAACCCCAAACACTCAAACTCATGGACATTGAATAGCATGCTATTCAACAAGGAATGGGTCAAAAATGAGATCAGGGAAGAAATTAAAATGTTTCTGGAAACAAATGAAAATGAACACACAACAATCTAAAACTTATGGGACACAGCAAAGGCAGTCCTGAGAGGGCAGTTTATAGCGATACAGGCCTATCTAAAAAAGATAGAAACATTTCAAATAAACAACCTAACCCAATGCCTACAAGAACTAGAGGAACAACAACAAAGACAGAACAGAGTAAGTAGAAGGAAGGAAATAGTCAAGATCAGAGCAGAATTAAATGACAAAGAGACTAAAAGGACAATTCTAAGGATCA
>VMDR010029797.1:0-12604 GCA_007922815.1 Macrotus californicus
ATTTCCAAAATTATTGTTCTAACTTAAAAGGGCGTCAGGGTTTTAGCTTAGACACAATTTCCCATTACATTAATCAATGTTTACTCACCTCCCAAAAATGCCTCAGGTAGTTCATAAACTTAAAAGAAAGTATGAATCATATATTTAATTGAAAAAATGGATTATTTATGAAGTTATACCTAGAAAATGTATATAAAACATCTAATAACTCTTTTAATTTCAATTTATATCTGAACACTAAGAAGCCACAATTCTAATGCTGTTATTAGATTTCCCTTCTACACATTCCTGGGAGTTACTTTCATAACAGATTCCAGGGCAAAAAAAAAAATGTTTTCACTAAAAAAAGAAAGACGAGAACCAAAACGCCAGCTAACATTTCCTTTCTGGAAGCGTTTCATGGTGGGTGCTTTAACAGGCATATTTCTGCTTTGATCAAGGAATGAAAGGCAGATGAATTAACAAACACACAATGCGGGTCAGAGACAACTCGAGAGGGGAAAGCAATTATCTTACTAACTCCCCGTGCGGGTGCTCTCGTAAGTGCAAGGGCCTGCTGGGTCTGGGCAGCTACCACCAGGAGAACATTCTTCACTATTCGGAGCCCCACACAAATCATGCATGTTTTATGCACCACACACCTGTATCTTAACATCCTGACAGCTTTTAAGAGTAGGAACCTAATAACTCAATTTATTCAAAATAAGATTCTAATGATTTTAAAGTTCATGAAAAATGGAAAGCTTTGATTTTACAATTAAACCACTAACACTGGGCTCCTGGAACCCCTAGGCCATTTACAGAGTGCATACAGCAGGTCCCATCACTGAACTGACAGAGCGTCAATGTTGTGCTTTTGGGGCAGAGAAAAGGCCAGGCGGTAATGTCACAGACGGTGATGACTGGAAGTCAGGTTGAACGAAAGCTGTCTTATTTATTTGGAAGGGATGGGTGTCTGTCTGCAACCTTGCAGAAACATTCATCATTAAGCCCTCAGGACAACGAGGTTCCGGTCAGCATCAAATCACCTTAGGAGAGAGGCCTTGGGTCTGCTGACCACAGAGATAGTTTCAAACTAGACATAACACCTAGGCCTCAGTTGTGTTTCAGCTTCAGAACGACCCCACCGACCACATCCTTGCAACACCAGATGAAGCCAGGCCACGGCTGACCTCAGGACTAGGTGCAATGGTCTACTTACTCTCCACCCTAGCACTGACCAATCAGGAGAGACCACAACCCCAGCTCACTTAGTTCCCTGTAACAGCCCATCCCCTAGAAGCAAGCTATCGAAGAGCCAGGTCTTTGAGCATTAGTTCACCTGTGACTCCAGGTTTGGCATCAATTCCTCAACTGATAAGCCCTTACTTTCTGAGCAGCCATTGCTGTTCTCATTTGATTGGGCATTGATGTGCACAGGCAAAGGAGCCCCTTTAGTCCAGTAACATGTCTCCTTGGTCAAACACCCCAATTAACCCCAGTTGTGTTAGCTGCGCTCTTCTGAAGTGCTACGTGGCCAACACTGAGTAAAAGGCACTTAGAGACTCCAAAGGAGCCCCACCTCCTACCTACCCAGCAATATACTCTCTTTCTCCGACTTGGTCCACTCACACTTCACTGACTGTGGAAACAGAAGGAAGCAGAAACGGCTAAACTTGACCCAGTCCTTGAGTATCAAGGTTTCCTTATTGACTTGGCCCCCTCTCTCCTCAATCCTACATACTGCAGATGTATTATAATGTATTATCATTTTCATGAAAATTCCACAAAAAAATACTCTGTTAATGCCTTATCTCTTCTGTGTTTACCCCTCAATTCTTCCCGCGGTGGCTAATTCCTATCACAACAGTCCCTTTGTAGGTCTCCAGTGTCACAGACTGAAACTTGTGCTTACCGTAGTACGCCTTATTTTGTTTACTTAAAAATCCAACATAGTATATTCTGTTCAATGTAAAGTTGAAACTTGACTTTTTCTTTCTGAAGAGCGTGGCAGATGTGAATTTGGCAATGACACGGGGATCTGAAGATGAAGGTGAACAACGTGGAACTGGACACTAAAATAAGGCTAATCTTAGCAAAAAGGGATGAAAAAGTAGGGCAAGAAGTCTCCTTTCAAAATAAAAAGAATTCACCCTAGGTATGCATGGCAATTCCATTTAGGATAAGAATCAACGACAGGAAACAGCCAGAAGGGACTATTTGTACTGAAATACAAGCCATTAACTTGAGCCAAGCTAACAGCAAATGACTGCAGCGGCGAGTGCTGGCTGCAGATAATTAGTTTAGAACCTGTTTTAACATGAATATTTTATCACGCAGCACAAACCTCGTTAAGGGTAAGAATTAGAGAGCCAGGGCATCCGAAGGCTCTGGAGAGGCGATCTGCCAGGCCCCAATAAAGAGCCTTCTAGGAGAAAGCAGGGTTAGTGATTCAGCAAGACTGGATTTCATTAAAGTTACAGCAACCCATTAAGAACATATCTGGTACAAGAGTACAGGTACCAAACTGCATGGCAACAACTTAACTGTGAGCAACACCTGACAGGAGAGGGAAGTTAAACAAACACCTGAAGTGATGGCAATGTGCTCAGTAATGTACACAGGCCCCTTCTGCTGGAAACAACCTAACGTGTCTGGCCAATTCTGTCCTAAAAGCTTCATCACCTTACAGGCTGACGTATAAAAGGTGAAAAATCCAAAACTCTAAAAATAAAAAAATCACATCTTGCATGCTACCTAGGAATGTGTCAAATGGATTTTTTTTTATTTCAAAAACAGCTGCATATTGAGTGTGTACCATAATAACTAACAATCATAGGTAAGAGTCTTATGTGCATTTTCTCATTTAACCATCAGGGGTAGGCACCACTCTTGTCCTTCTTTTGTAAATGACAAAAGAACAAGGAGATGCTAAAACGAAGATGCCTAAAGTCACACAGCGGAAGTGGCGCAGCAACGGTTCGGACCTGGGGGGGTCTGACTTTGGGGCCTGTGCTCTGCGTCTCTACCTACGTTTCAGTGTCTTCGGGGCGTCGGAATACAAACGCACTTTGGAGAGACATGAAGTTAATGGCTGTGGATTTTATTAAAAAATAAAAATAAAAATGGGCATATAGGTATTACTCAAAAAATTACTATTTTAAAGAAAAATACGTAGCTAAATAAAGAGTAACGTTATAGATCATCACTGAAGACGAGACGCGAAATGTCCCACCGGAGGAGCAGTCAACGCAGAGCTAAATAGTACCATCTTCTTAACCGCTGCCTACTCAGTGACCAGCACAGGCGGGGGCGTTTTAATTATTGCTAGTTTTACAATCTATTCAGATACCCGACTCTGAGCACGTAATAGCCAGATCTAGTACAGCCCCTTAGGCTGATGGGGACTCAATAAATATTTGTTCATTGTTATTTAGATAAATAACTTGCTGAGGCCCTTCTATGTTAAGGAATTAATCCACACCCTAGGGGCACTGTGGGCTAGACTCAATATTTTCCAATAACTTCTAATCCACTGCTTTTCAGATATTTTCCATCCACAGCAGTCTTGGGGGCTTTTATATATTTCATACTTCCATACTTGAGAACTAGAAAATGAGGAATCTGTTCATTGTTAATCCACCACTTAGTTCTACAAACCTTTACTGCATGTGAATAAGTTGCAAGGATCGGACTATAGAAAAATTAGTAAGCCATGACTCTTGACCATAAGGCTCTGACAGTCCAGTTGGGAAGAAAATATACAAATACAAACGTACAGGGCAATGTGATGACTGTTAATGTATAAAGGAGCTAACAGAATCGGAAAGAGAAGACATTCGGTTCTGTCTGAGAGGGCCGGCGGGGCGCTCTGGCTGGAAAGCCACACTGGGGTCTGGCCTGCCGCACCTCAGGCAGGCTTAGGAACGTGCAGGTTCAAGTGCAGCAGTAACGAAGAGAAAATGACAGTGGCCATACAACCTAAGACCTGAAATGAGCCTGTGACTGGAATTCTGATTCTCGGTAATTTTGAGGGGAAAAGTCAGTTTGGTTGTGCTTTGAATCACAGAAGAGGCAAGTGGCATAAACCCCGCCTCAGCACCGGATGAAGGCTGGGGGCCGAGGCGGTGAATTCTCTACCAGAGACCAGCTTACTTGGAAATAGACAAAAATCACAACAACTCTGTGTTTGGTGTAGGGAACTTAGGAATCGGACTTGTTTCCAAGATTCTTATTATCCGACTCCTTAACCACAAAGACTTCCAGAGAACAGCATCAAGCTATTGAAAGCCAAAGCTTAAATCTGATCACCCTGTGGGAGTATAGCCCGCGAGGGTTTTAGGGCGTCAGAAACAGGTTTCAGCGGCCTTTCTGCAGATATTATCACCTAGCGTGGTACAGTCTACGACTCAAGAAAAACTAATAAACAGAAATCTGAATTTATATGACATGTAAACCGTGAAGTTTTTCAGTACACAAAACGATTTCGGGTTTTATTATGTATATTTTACACGATCGGAATATTTACAGATCTACGTAAAATCCGCACATGAGGTAAAGGAAAACTGAACACCACAAAATGGACACGGGTCGGGGCAGGAGGCACCTGTGACACGTGCCAGGGGAGAGACGACCACCGACCATGACTCTCCATTTCCCAACAAGAGAATCAAACCTGATCGCCTCCCCCTGGCGGCCACCTTGTATGTTCCTGGCTCCCTTTACCTACTCCACTTCTATAAAAGCCACACTGAGTCCAGTAAAGGGATGGAAGTAAGTAAAGGGAGAAAATCATATATGAGATGGAACTTGAAAGACAGATCAGACTGACGGCAAAGAGGCAAAACAAGGTTAAAAGGGTAAAAAGATTCCAGGCAGAGGTACCAGCACACGCCAAGGCACATGGGTGGCAGGTGCAGGAGGAACAGCACGTAGTACAGGGAACAGAATGGGCGGAAGCAGAACAAGGAGAAAACCACAGCTGGGGAAGTAGACAGGTGGCATGGTAAGGAAGTCCTGAGAAGGAAACTAACATATTTCAAATATGATTTCAGGAATATGCAATACATCCTATAAAAGCCAGAGACAGGGAATTTACCTAGTAGCAGACAGACATAATCCAAGCAAAAGGCCTGAATTAGCTGGGGCAGTGGGAATGAATATATATGTATATATGTACATATGACAGACACTGTGACATGATATCTTTACATGTATGTCACACCTTGTACACATTATCTTATTTGATTCCCATAATAGTCTTGTACAGTAAGTAGGATATATAATACTACCCCTACCTTATCAATAAAGCATCAGTGCCTGAGATACTGGAGCCCGCCAGGGTCACCTACTCACTAGAAAATGGCAAGGGTCGTCGTGTTATGGCTCAGATGTGTTAACCCAAAGGTCCTTCAACTACACAAAAGGTGAGTGGATCTGACATGAGGAAGGGTCGGCTCTGCTCCTTTCACTTGTTATCAAACATCTTGCACAAAGGTTTACTGCAAATTTCTGAAGGAGCGGTAACCATAACACGTTAATGGTAAAATGTGCCTTGGCTGCCAGGTGCTGAGTATGGAGGTGGACACATCCGTGCAGGCTGAGTCGCTTGGGCTGAGAGACACATATGATCAGTTCTCTCACCAGCCGGGGACAATTGCTGGTCCCCACACCCATCCCCAGTCACCACGGAGTCTCAGCAGAGAGGCCTGCAGTAACAGGGCAAGGTGCCATCCATTCCGGGAGGGGGCGGGTTATGGTTGAAGGGAGGTAGTGCCACAAAACAACTTCCAAAGCCAGTAATTACGCCTGTTTCCCGGACGTGTCTGCTAGACTGTGCACCAGAAGTACCTGTTTCTTCTCACATGACATCAGCAACACAAAGACATCTTCGGTGACTTCTGCCCTGTCTACTGAAACAGCCACTCTGAAGAGCAGCTAAAACATTGACATATGAACCAATAACTCTGTCTGGAGCTTCGAGAGACATTTTTATGAGGTCTGAAAACCGTGGTTCAATGGAGCCATGTTTGTTTGCTTTTTCCATTTCTGAAATCAAATGTTCTTAATGATATAAAACAACTGCAGTATCATGCAGTCAGAATGCAACCCGTTTTATTACTTTTTATATTCAATCAAAATACCAAATGCCATTCACCATACCATTATTCCTGAACCATGAAAACATATTTAAATTCATTAATATCATTACTTTTAAAGATGTCCAAAATGATCTAATGCTATCTTCTCGTGAAGACTCAATAAAATAAAATTAACTTCCCTCTCCACTCCACAAGTCAGAAATGGATACGCGGCTCCCGCTGTTAATGAGATGACAGAGAAACACTGCTGCTTGTTGTGCTAATGCACTCCTTTCGTGAGTTATTTTTTCTTGGTAATCACTACAGTAGCAGTAACTCAGCCCAAACTTCAGGATTTTAACACTGACATACTATTTCTATTTCCATAGTTCATTTGCTTACCTCTTGGACAAATTTAAGTGAATGAAATTCAGCTAGATTACAGGTGGTAAAGACCCCAAAAGCAGCGCCATATGGAGACCCATATGCTCTGGCACTCGATCAGCACGTGACAGAATCCTGGAATGTAACTTCGGGGCCACTGACAGCCCCCTGCGCCAACGCTCGGTGCCGGCGTTCTAGAACAATGCAGCTGAAAACCCGTGCGGATGACACAGTCTGTGCCTAGCTGTGGACCACTGTAAGTCCACGTGCACAGCAGCTGCTTCTCTCCTTCCACGAAAGTAAACAGTGATTTCAAAACAACTAAAATTACAGCATTATCTCCCTGTACTCTAGCCCAGATGAAACTTTCTTCTAAAGAAAAAAGCCTGGGACCAAAAAAAGTGAAATGGCAAAGCAGCGAGGGGCTGCAACAGTGAAGTTTATGGCAGCCATGCAACGGGCCAGCCCACAGAGTGCAGGCGCTTCCCACACAGCACTGGTCTCGCTAACCAGTAACAGCAACGGGCTGATGAGCTAGGACCCAGGCTTTCCATCACACCGTTCATCATGAAACTACCAGGGACCGCCTCTCTGAGAGGGTGATGAATCAGTTCTGGTTCAACCTGAGAAACAGCCACAGAACTGATAAGACGACACATCTTGCCAGGCAAGTCCAAACTCCTTAGGGCAGGCTCTGCCTCTTGGGCATGAGCTGATGCTGCTGTCCACACAGAACTTCCTCGGCAGGGAAGCTGTTCTGAAGGCCATTGCTGAAGGAAGCAGGTCCGCCCAGACTGTCTCGGACAGTCTCTTCCAGTCCACGGAAAGAGATATAATCACGACGACGAAACACCTGCCCAACGGCACCCAGATTAGCGCTTTATGGAGTACTAGGGACTGCAGCCTCACCAAGTCAACACAGCAGTAACTTGGAAAATGGCACCACGCCCTCGTTTGTGGGTTAGGGAACGCTGGACAGCCCTCATACAACTGTGCATCAAGTGAGTTTGAGTGCTTGTGCATTCTTTCTTTTTATTCATAAAAACGGGTGGCAGAGCACAAAAGGCCCTTCACTAATGGTAATGCCGGTGGTAATGAGAAACAGTAAGGCCATTACTCTTGAAGGAAAGCGACATGTCGTTAAATGCTAGACTTGCTCAGAGATACAGGTTTTTCAGTCTCCAAGTTGGAGCTATGACTAAAAAATATTTAGATTCATACAAGAAAACTGATTATAAATGGTGACCATGAATGTATAATTAAACAAACTTAAACAGGACCTGGTACTTGATATAACCGAACACAGTCATTCTGCCACGACGGGGTTTGTGGCGAGAACCAAAGATTCTCATTTAGGGAGCGCCCACCGAGTGTCTGGCATTCTGCTGAGCACTGGGGTCCCAGGGGCACCCAGGGGAGACGTGGTGCCTCGCTCAGAAAGCTTGTTTCATATATAAGTGACTTACACATCATCTTTTCCTTAACAGGGCAGGGCTGTTTCAGATCTGCTGAAGTGATAAGGGTTTCGTAAGGAAAACCATGCATTTAGTTCAAGTATAAAAAGTCTACAGCATCGTAAAAGTTTTGATTCATTAGAAAAGGTCAACTGAGAAACAAAATTCATTGGTTTCTAATCATTTATGGCTAATGGAAAGTAAAATGCATATAAATTTCAAAGTCAAAACTGATAAGGAATAGAAATGACAAAGAGAAATGTGATTTTCTCTCCATATGATAGTTTCAGAGTCATGTTATAGGCAGAAAAAGTTACTAGACTATCCTGTAATGAAAATTAAGGACAAAAACTGAAAGCTGTGTTCCAGTCAACAAAGCATCTGCCAAGGTGTCTAATGCTGTCCTTGGTTAAAGTATACGCATAAATATAGTGAGGACAATAATGGACTTAGGTGGGTTCAAGTACGACACCAAGAGAGACTGATAAATGAGGAGATGTCAACTTGGAGAGTGTTCTCCGGTGTCAAACGAGGGTTCTGCACCTTTGTTCTTGCTTTTGGTCAAAGTTTTCTTTTCCTAATACAAGGGAAGAAAAATATAGCCCAAAGTGCATGTCATATTTATTCATGTCATCACACTGGGAAGGCAGTGCAAACAGAATTAGGGTCCCCAAAGATTATGCCAGTCTAGAGCAATGCACCCAAACTAAGATGAACAAAATGTGAAAGAATAAAGACGAAGTTCTGTAACAGAACATAAAAATCAGCCACGTATGAATAGAATAGTATCTAAAAAGGCAAACTTACAGGGAGAGGAAGGTTGCCAGGAATGGAGGGTTGGGAAGGAGACTGACTATAAAGGGCACCAGGGAAATTTTGAGACTAGGGAAATGTTCCATGTCTCAAAGGTGGTTACATAACTGGATACATGTGTCAAAACACATCAGATTGTCCACTTAAAAAAAGTACGTCTTACTGTACGTAAATTATATCTCAATGAACTTGATCTTTAAAATAACAAAATGGACAAATGTAGCTTTAAAACAGCACCGATGAAGAGCCCTTAGAAGTCACTATGATTCGACAACGTAACTAGCTATAAAATACAGAGTAGTATTACATTACATTAACAGATGCACGGTATCTAGGAGAAAGAAAGTAAAGCATCCAACGCTCCTGTGGAAAGGTCAGATCATAGCTGGAAAAGAGAAGAATCCTTTTTTTTAAGAGCAATTTGAATAAACTGAAACAGTCAAGAATATCATTCAGAATGTCAAGGTCATTGGACACGTGGAAATATATACTGGGACCTGAGGGTCTTCCTCTGGAAAAGAAGAGGCTCAGGGGAAACTCGCTGGCCATCCCATGAATCGCAAGGGCTGCCATACCAGACTGAGGTCCAGCGGAGCCAAACGAGGACCAACGGGTCTAAGCTACAGACGTGGGCTGCAAGCAACTCAAAGGGAGACACAGAGGACTGAGTGATCGGGAGACCGGTCACACTAGATGGCTTTCAAGACCCTGTGATACTGAAAACAGTTCCAGTGAGTGATGACAAGAATTTAAACTGGGAACCTGTAGCAAGTATGGAAAGGAAGAAAACTATCTGAAGGCAAAGTCTAACTGACTGTGTGACGAGAATGTGAAGAAATAAGAGAGCAGGAAGTTAAATCAAGTCACGGCATGCAATGGGAAGAGGGAAAGGACCTAGTGTGTGTTAACGGCTATATTATTTTGGCTAAGTATTTTAGACACACTTAGCCCTCAGGATACACCACTGAAGTAGGTATTAATTCAAGTCCATTTTTAGAAAAAAAGGAAATGGAGGCTCAGAGAAGTTCAACAACTTGTTCAACATCTAAAAATTGAGGATTCTTACTTTCATCTGACTCAGAGGCCCATACCACGTCCTCTGAACACCAATGTGATTCCCAGCAGGAGGCCTTAGTTATCTGGGAAATTAACTTTTGAGAGACATTTCATTTTTTAATGATACTTACAGATAAGGCATTACTTTTATTTTTTTCTCCATAAAGCAAGAATCCTG
Organism: Macrotus californicus; assembly: GCA_007922815.1. Classification (NCBI taxonomy): domain Eukaryota; kingdom Metazoa; phylum Chordata; class Mammalia; order Chiroptera; family Phyllostomidae; genus Macrotus; species Macrotus californicus. The sequence continues at coordinate 9,945 of VMDR010029797.1, forward strand.
ATCCTAAAGTATAGTAAGAGGGGAAAAATCTCTAATTTATGAATATTTCACAGAGGAATAACTACCACACAGGCAAAAAAATGTGCTTAAGTCACCTTTTTAATCTCTTACAAATTTTCAAGTACCAAGTATATATATATACAGATTCCTGGACTTTTAAAATCCCAAAATGAAACGCAATTAAAAAGACAAAATAACCAGAGCAAAAGGTAAAGAGCTGCCCTCCTACTCATTCGCACCTTACCTCACTATTATTTCACATGGGACAAAAAGCCCTGAAGCATGCTGACCAGGAAAAAGAAGGAAGGAAACCTACGAATGGAAGATACAAGGATTTTCTGCAGCCCGGTCACCCAGCACATCAACACCCTGCTGCTTTAGACACAGAACAGAAAAGGTTACTATTGCTTTAATTCCCTTGATTTGTGTAAAGCTCACATTTGACAAAATACCATCTAACAAACTCATTAGCGTGGTCCTGGAGATGAACAGTAGAGGAAAGGAAAAAAACGATAGTGTTGAGGTTCTAATATTTCAGTTAAAATGCAGGAAAAAAGGCATTACACTCTGTGCGGTAACCTACTTTAATTTGTTAGAGGAGCTGATAAAAACGGGCTCTCCAGTCTTTGATCCTGACTGACAAAGAAAAGACAATTTCAAACCGAAGATACCAGAATCACATGGAGAATAAGGTAAATTGGTTTTCTAATAGGAAAACAAATGAATGGTGGAAGTTATCATAAAAGTCACTTTACCAGCAGGAGTTGTACTAAATTTCATTTTAACTTGATTTTAAATGATTATAGGACTAGAAGGAAGACAGATAAAACAATGAAGACATTAGTCCTAGACATGCTGTGATTATCAAGGTTTAAAATTTTATTTTAGATCTGAAAAAAATCAAAGTACAAATACCTGGAAAAATTTATCTTAAACATGTACTGGGTTGCCCAAAAAGTCTGTTACATTTTTTCCATGTGATGGCTCAGGTAGTGCTTAGTTAGTTGTCTTTAACTTCATTTGAAACAATTTTGTTAGACTGTATTGTGACAGCTGTCAGATCAGCATGCATTTTTAAAAAAACTTATCAAAACGGGTGAATTTTCGTGCAGCCATTTTAATTTTGAAGATGGAAGGAAATACGCAACATTTTTGGCATCCTATGCTTTATTATTTCAAGAAAGGTAAAAACGCAACTGAAATGCAAAATAAGATTTCTGCCATGTATGGAGAAGGTGCTGTGACTGATTGAATATGTCCAACGTGGTTTGCGAAGTTTCTCGGTACTATTGACATTTTGGCCAAATAATTCTTTGCTGTGGGGCTGCCTTACGCATTGGAAGATGTTTAGCAGCACCCCTGGCCTTGACCCCCTAGAAGTCCATTGCGAGAGATAGCTAACATACTCCAAATATCCAAATCAATAAAGTTATCACTGAAAATGAAAAATGTCTTTTATTTTATGGGAAAATGTAGCAAACTTTTTGGCCAATTCAATATTTTTTCAGTCTACCTGGGCATAATTTTTAAGTTAGGTTGCAAACATTAACGATGAGAAATGTTTTATCCTCTTCAGGAAAGATATGCTGAGTTCTCAACACTTTCATTTTTTGAAAGCACCATTATTTGTTGCTAAAAGCCAGGAAAAATATATGTATATAATAATCAAAATGTAGCCCCTAGCCTTTACCATTTAACTTTGTTCAGAAAGGTATAATTCAAAGTCTTCTGAGTAATGATATTTCTTGGAGAAATAAGATAAACCTAATTTAATTTACAGGCTAACTAAAGACTGAGGGTCCATTTATCATTTTTAAAGTGCCAGCCAGCAGATAAGATTAGTTTCCGTCACTCACAGTGCTGCCAAGATGACTCAATATGATTGCAAAGTCGATTTTACGGCCATATTTGAACAAATAATAAATGTTCCCACGGCAGCTTCGGTTTGAGGCTCTCAAAGAATTTGACTGATGCGGAGGATAAACGAGCACACTTCCAGCAGTAGGTTCACTTTGTAATCTCATACTACTCTTTCTGAGAAGATCCGGGAGAAGCCACTAGAATTCTGAAAGCCTGGTAAGAACAGCATAGAAGTAAAGATGAAAGGAACTAGGCGTATTGCGCCAGAAGAAAACGCAGTGGAAGGGTGACCTGGTAATCATTATTAAACATGTGAAAGCTTACTGTGTGAAGGGCGAGTGCAGGTGTGTGGGGGGCAACTCCAGCGAAGCTGGGAACTAAGGATCTGGGTGAACTGGAGGAGGAGACCTGCCCACAGAACCACCACTAGATCTGAAAGTATAAAGACTCTCCTCTGACACCCAACACTAAGCAGTGCCATCTAACGAGGGTGTGGATCGTGTCCAGGTAATGAATTAAATTGTATGTGGATACTCAAGGTAATCCACTGAGATTCCGGCAAACACTGAATTAAACAGAAGTAGTAAATTAAATAGAAACATAAAAATCTGCCTTAGGGAAAAAAATCCTAGGCTATCCGGATTATGCCAGGGTACTTAATTCACACACAAAGTGAATTTTGGAAGAGTTGTACAAAAATCTCTCTGATTGCCTTCTTAAATCATCACTAACGGGAACTAAATACCAAAAAACACAAACTGCAAAGCCATCCAAGAGTTCAAGAACGAACTCTCAAAGCT
>VMDR010029798.1:0-12606 GCA_007922815.1 Macrotus californicus
TCGTCTCAATATTCTCTTTGCTCAATTTCTATGTACAAACGATTGAGTGTTCATTCCAGTTTACAGAAAAGTGCCATATTTCAGAACATTTAGCAAGACATTCCAAAGCTATAAATAAAATTCCAACTTAATTTCAAACCTCATTCTGTACCTCAATAAGTAGGAGCATAGAACATACCTGGCTGGCTGCCAAAAATCGAGGAGTGGGACAGAAAGTCTTTTTTCTATACAAGTTAGTGAAATGAGAAAATTGAAATGAATGGTTCTCCTGATTTGGAGAAGTCTCCATTATCTTTGGGCTAGCTCAAATTCTTTCAGTTTTTAGGTTAATATCTCTAGTTAAAATAAGTAACTAGGAAATGCTTTAAGTTTGTCTAAATACTTTCTGGCAGTGTGGAGAGGGTCATGTCAGAGAGTTCCCCTGCTCTACTCTCCCCACAGCCTAGAATTAGAGCGCAAGTGTTAATTTCCCTTGTAATTTTTCCTTCTCGATAATAACATGCTAAGACCCAAGAATTTCTCATTGTATTATTACAACTTTTTTAAATTGTTGGCTTATCCAATTCCGATCTGAAATACCTTTCTCTAATTAGTGTCTTTGAAAAATTGAACACAGGCAGATTTTAATCCTTCATTTACTGATTTTATTTTAATGCTATTACTCAGCATATGTTGGCTACATTAAACCATTACAGTAAAAATTAAAATGAAAGTCATATGATTTATCCCCCTTTAAAAATGCTCAATCAGCCTAATAAAAGTTGAGTACCAAATACCAGATGTCTGATTTAAAAGAAATTCTGAACCAAAAGAAAAACCCTGCCATTATTCTCTTAAGATATTTAGTTGAGATTAATGCCATCCAAGGAAAAATAACATTTATATCCAAACGTATTTGCATGGGTATATTGTACTTAAGTAAGAAAATGCAGGGACTAAAAATAAAAGTATACTAATATCGATCTTGCTTGTTGGAAACCCCCATTTTGACAAATACATTTGCATGGTTTTTATACACAAACATCAAGTCAACTTGGTATTTTAAAAAGAAAATGAGGACGGTTTTTTCAATTTAGAAGGCAGAATGTCAGAATAAGAATACAAGACACATAATCAAGACAGGTTTAAAATCAAGTTTTGGTCATATTCATGACTGCACTTCGAACTTCAAACTTTAGTTCCTCCTCACTATGTAATTATCAGCATGACTTCTTGCCAAAATCCATTGTCTGGGAGAATACATGGGGGTTCTACCGTGGACAGAAAGACGTTTTCAAAAGAAAGACAAATAAAAGTATCTGTCTTTAAAGTTTTTATTACACTTTAACTTAACTACCCCCCCATACTCAGCACTCCCCAAACACAGTTATTTTCCCCAACTCCAAATTTTTGCCCAATTACTTCTGTTCTTCCAGGAACAGCTTTTCCCTTTCCAAGAGTTAAGATCTATGCCTCAAAGATGATCTCACATATCATTCCTTTCATACTTTTTGTTGTTATTGTTCTTCCCGCCCACTGCCCTGACCGCAGCCCTGCTGTGGTGGTCACTGGCTAGCAGGTCCCAAAACGTTTTTGGCTTTTCTTCTTCACAGTGAGAGTACATTTCCAAGACTCCTTTTTAATGACGTATGGCCATATCATGGTAGACGGGCCAATGGGCTGACAGTGAAGTAGTAATACCCTTCTGTGTGAGCCACTGTCTTCCTCCTGCTGGCTGGAGTTGATTATTGTGTTATGACTGTGGCAGGAGCCTCATGCTGGAAGTAGCAGAGAAGGAGCTCCTGAAGACTCTGCATGTTAGAGCCCACCTTCCGCTGCTGACTGAACTTTAGAAACTTCCATTGTGCTTATCCACTGAGATTTCTGGGTTTTTCAGCAGCTCATTTTATCTTAACTAACACAACCAAACTTGACGATCTCTCCATTGGCAAAATATCCCTAATCCTCTTTTTCTTACCATTGTCTATATTCTCCTTGTATGATAATGATACTGCTTGCCTTTCTCCTTAAGGTCAGAAATTCCTTTCTTTTTCAGATTTTATTCCTGGAAGTACTAAGCACAGTCTTTGGTACAAAGTAGATCCTTAATAAATTGCCCTGTGCCCATCAATCTCAGTTTATTGGTAACTCCAAGCTACCCGAGTCCCTTGGATGACTCATTCATAGCTTTATTCATTTATCTATGTAAAATACTTATTTCACCCCTATCACATATTAGTGCAGTAGACACTTTCCAGGTATCTACCCTGCTCACATTGATTTTCCTTTTTTGAGAACCCCCATCCATAGGAATATACCCTTCTGTCCCCAAAGTCATACTGCATGAACTTGTAGCTGACTTGACTAGACTTTATGATGCCACTTAAGTTGGACCAATTAGATTCTGTCCTCAAGAAGGTTGTTAGGAAATAGCCAGTTAATCTTTTATCATGACTAGAATTGCATCATATGTACTTGGAAGCAGAGGGCAGCTATATTATAACACATTGGCCTGAGAAGCCTAAAAAGCTAGTCAGCGAAGCAAAGAAGAAAAATAAAATAGGCACTTAGATAGAAGCATTGAATACTGAAGGCTCTCCATGGCTTGTTTGTAATTATTTCCTAGTGCCAGAACAAATTCTACCACTGTGCTCTGTAGCCTTGTAATACTTTACCTGGATTTTACAAGCTATCTCAGGGTGGGTCTTGTTACTTGAAACTAATATAACTGTAATTAACAGAACAAGACATTTTGGACTCCCACCCTGCCCAGGAGTCCAATGACAAACGAGATACCTAGCTCCTACCCTCCTGGTAGGACCAGCAGGTGGTAATCCAGTAATATTGCTGGGGGCGGAGGGGGTGGTTAGAAAGGGACTTATCTTTGTAATGTTCTTGGATGCTGATTTTCTGTCTCTTGAAGAATGACATTTGGAACTGATTTTCTTTTATGTTTCACATTTAACAAGAATTTTTAATTCCTTTTTTAATTTAATCTTTATTATATTTTCTCCATTACCATTTAGTCCCCTTATACTCCCTCCCCCCAGCAATCACCACACTGTTGTCCATGTCCCTGAGTCCTTTTTCCTTTTTGCTCAATCCCTCCACCCCCTTACTTCCCTCCAATAGCTGTCACCAACAAGAATTTTTTTAACACCCAAGAGACTATTGCTTGCTCCTCTCCTGATTTTCCTCCTGTCTTTTGTCATTCAAAGAGTGCTACAAAAACTGTTCAATCAAACATCAACAAAGGAAGCTAAATTAGTGTTAGAAAAGAGAACAGGGGTGCTTTGGACTTGGGTGAATGAATTGGTGATGAGACTGTGGACAAAAGTCATTAGAAAGATGGAAGATGCAGGATGTAGGGACTAATTACACACAGGTATGGCAAAGGGAAGCATCAGTGATGACTAAGTTTTTAGGATGAATCACTAGGAAAGCAGTGCAAAACCAGGATATTAGTTTAAAAGAAAGATGATATGTGGTATATCGCCGCATTTCAGAGTCTCAACTCTCAATATATATCAGGATATTCTAGAAAGTTTGAAAAGATGCAAATGCCTCACCTTCAGCTCCAGAGGTTATGACTCAGTTGGTCAAAAGTGAATTCTCTCATTAGTGTTAATTAAAAACCTGCTGCCCCCAATGGCTTTCATGTATTGATGGGGTTGAGAATAAATATTGTTTTATGTGTCTGGACCTTCCACAAAAATGCCTGCTTATTTCTAAAAGATGTTTTTATCTTAAATAGTAAGACATAGTACAGAAAACTTGAAAACTATGATATTTAATGACATGGAGGTGAAAATGAAAGCAGAGGATGAAGGGAGGAAAAAAAGTTAAAAAGAGCAGAAGCAAAAATCTATTAAGAAATACCTGGGGTGGAAAGCAAATCTTGAACAAGAGAGACTCTGTAAGTTCTGCTCTTGCAGTTTCTTTTCTTTACCTCACATAGCGAAGCCTCTGATGACTCCGAAAGCTCAGCAGATGGCAAGGCTGGCTCTGTGAAGTAACTGAAGATTCACTTCAATCCCTTCCTCCTGCTGAATCCTCAGTCTTTCCAGTGCCTCTCAGACCACACTCAGTGACTGCCTGTTCTTTCCCTTAAACAGATAGCTGCTCCTCATGACTCAGATCTCAAATTTTCAGTGTTCTCTGTGATGGCTGAAATTATATAAATGTGTGTATGTATGTATGTATATATACACACACACATATTCATGAGCTAGGTAATTATCTAGCACATTATTAATAGATAATTAGCTGTTTACTATTTAGCTGCTCCTAGATATGGAATGAATGAATAAGTGGCCACTTAAGAATCAGCTAGAACTTTGTCTCTTTTTTTCCCCAAAGGCAAAAAGAGAAGCGATTGTATCCACCATTTATTAAACTGAACATAAACAAGATCTGAAACCAGACCTAGTTTCTCTTCCCATACAGAGGAGACCAAGCAGGCACATATTATTGAAGCAGAAACCATGCAATGGAAGAAGTGGAAAGTATGGGTTTGATTTTGCCGGTATTTTGCAAAAACAGAGTTCCAAGTCAAATTTCATAGCAGTTAAAAAGACGGGAGTTCTCAAAGAATGGATGAAGTGTGTGTATGTGAGGTGTGTGTGTGTGTAGAAAGGGACAAATTCTCCTGCGAAAGAAAGATCAGAGGAAAAAAGTATATCATGCCACCTAGTGGTAGAAACCAAGCCGGCTTGCTTCCAATCCTACAAAATGACTCTACCTTCCCTTCAGAAAAATCAGATGAATTCATTCACAGAGTCTTGATTTCTCACATTACACAGTAGTTGAAATTTAAATGTCATGGGCTGTGTTTTAATTTTTCACCCATCAATGGTATTAAGAAATTTGGTGAAATTTAAAGAGCTCTGGAGTCAAAGTCAGGATAATCCCCTTTCCTCTTTCTAACCAGGTCGCTGAACCATCTGAAGATCAGTTTCTCCCATAAAGGGGCAGGGTACTCTAAGCTGCTATCACACTCTTAAATTCCATGTTTCAGCGTAGGTAACAGACCACATAATACGGATATTCCTGTCTAATACAGTCCCTTGTGACAAGGTCAAACCCCCATCTTTACTAACCTAATACTTGATTACAGAACATGCTTTCCACACCGCCAGTCCCGTTTTGGTCACATTTTACAGACTCCACTCTTCATTTCAAGCCCTTCTTTATGGCTACTTTGCAGTATTGGGTACCAACTGCAAATAAGCCCGTGATTACCATTCTTAACTTCTGTGAACCTCAGTGGTACATATTTGTAGTACATTTTTCTGACTTACACATTAGTGTCCACATATTCCCCGCTTTCCTGAAATTAGGTGAACTATTCCTCAAAGAGGAAAATAAGGAAAGTTTGTGATTATGTAGCAATATTACTCAGATATTGTAAAGTATGATTTTCCTTTCTCCTGCTCTCACTAATAATATATATCCAAAGGTAACCCTGTTGATCAGAATTAGGAAAGGCATTAAAAATCAGCAGTTGATCTGAGCTGCTTGGCACATCTCTTCATAAGCAGCCTATTCTTGGAACCAAGAAATGAGGATGATAATATTTTTGATTATTCCAAAAAGAATTTTTTAAATACAATATTTTAACCACTCCCAAATCTGACAGGAAGCCAGCAACACTTCTCTGAAGCAACTGTTTAAAAAGTGTCAGGTTCGTCTGCAGAAAGCGTTTTCATTTAAAAACCTGACTTTCTCTACACCAAAGCCTTGCCCCTCGGTCCAGCCCCAACCAACAACAGGATTAGTAAATAGGTTTCAAAAGAGCAAGAGCAGTTGATGCAAGAACCTGTTTATTTGCTCTAATAGGCCAGTCTTGAAGTTACCTTTTACCTTATTGAGTCATCACCATTCACAAGACAGTGTGGTACAGGTGAAATCATGTGAAGAGAAAAATCAACACTTCTTTCTCCTGGCAGATTCATGGTGCATATCGCTGAGACTCCCCTGACGCACTCACAAGTACAAGATAGAAATAATTTTATGGAACTTGCTAATTAATGTATTTATTTATTTACTCAACTCCCTTTATCTTTTCCAGACATCCTTGCAGCCTCCAGCCTCCTCCACAGGATGCAATACAAATGCATCCAAGCACTTCACTCCCCCCAGCACTTTATAATATCTTTATTTAAGCCTTCAGCCCCTTATATTATATGTTTACTTCTATATAGTAAACTAGACTGTTAATTACAGGAGGTAGAGACCTTATCTTTGCTAAACTTTGGACCTACTGCTATGACTGGCATATAATAGCCACTTAAAAAACCTTTATTGAATTGAATAGACTGTTAACTTAAACAGAGTGTGTTGTTCATACTGGGACCAGATGATTCTATCTTACTCCAGGCTTTTCATTGCAAAGGGGATGCATATTTTCAACAGCAGAGTTTCATAAATGGAGTACTCTTCTGTTTCATTTGGAACTACTAGAAAGGAGTGCTTTCCTTGCTTCTCTTTTCAGAGGCTGGACAGCAAAGTACTCTACTGACTGTTATTAAACACTTCAGATCGCTGGCAAGGGGTAGGAAGTCTCCTTCAGTGAGATCGGAGGCAAGAATCAGAGGAAGTTCTTTCCTCCATTTCCTGAATATTGTGAGGTAGGATAAATTTTCATTTTCCTTCAAACACCTTATTCTTTCCTACTGTCACCCATAGTAAGATCTTTGAGCATAATATGTTACAGTTAAACCATTAGAAGTGGCAAAATTTAGCCTGAGGAAAACAGTGTTTAATTGTTGTTGATGTTTTGCTGTACTAATAGTTCACTCTGGGAAAATCTCAAAGAACATCCTGAGCTTGTTCCTAGAAAGGATCTATCAATCTTATCAATGGAGCCGAGAATGAAAGTTTCAGAGGCTTTGATCTTGGCACACCACTAAAAGGAAGCCAGGCGTTTGAAACAAGGGATGGGGTAGGGCAGATGAGTAGAAAAATAGAAGAGATGCCCCACAGACTTCTATTTGAAGCCAACTCCATCTAGACTAACAGATGCCATGATCGAAAAACACTTGGCAGTATCCTGCAGATTCCATGCATCTTCGTAATAGGCTGCTGACCTTAAGATAATTTTCCCATAAAATCATCTTCCTGGTACGGGTCTATAGCCACATATTTCTGACATTGGAGGAAGCAGTGGAGTGGCTACAGTCACCATGTTCCTGGATGTCTACAGGTGAATGAAGAAACAGTAATCTGATTTGTGCTTACTAAGGCGTAGATGAGTTTATATCAAAGGGTGGTGCCAGGGGGAGAAGCCACCTCACTCTTTTCTATGCAGCTAGCACCTAGTGTGTCTGGTATTTGTTTCCTCTTATGGATGCATTGCTTTGTCAAATTTTCTTCGTTGTTTGGTAGTAAGAGCACTTTTTGAGTCTTCAACTGGATTGTCCACACCTTAAAGGCAAAGGTACTATTTGCTGTTTCCCCCTATCTCTTCCTTTATTTTATCCTTGTCACTGTCACTGAAAACACATCATACACATAACAAAATCTTGAGTTTATTGTGCATGGAATGGGTACTGGAAGGAGTTTAAAGACGGCTTCTAGGTAGGAGAAAAAGTAGATGTTATGAAATCTGGAGGAAATTAAGACAAGTGTGAGGCATTAAATTTTTTGTGCCTGATAATTTTACATAATACTCACTATTTATAGGGCTTTGATTAGATGCAAATTACCATACTAGATTATTTTCATGTCATCTATTTCATTGTCATAAACATCCTACAATATTAAATATTACTAGCTCAGTTTTTCAAAGGAAAACATATACATAAGGCTAGATAGAGATATAAGACTTGCCCGAGGACACACTGTGGGGAATGGCAGAGCCAGTAATCACACCCTGCTCTGTCAGACCCTAAATTCCTGATTTCAGCTCTGACACCAAAAACACACAGGGGTGTGTTTTGCTTGTTTGTTGCATGTTTTTTTTGTGGCGGAGAAAGATTGTAATTTTACTCAAGATAATTTAAGAAATGTCATAATAGAAAAAGTTACAGTATTCCAGACAATGTGAAGAATGAATGTTATAATAAGGTCCCAACAAAATGTTTTGAGATCATGGGTATATTTTGCCATATTTCTCACTTAAGGACCAAAATTCTTTTTCTCTGATGATCCAAATAGCCGATGGCTCACTACACAGCTCAGCCTGAATGTCTTGCAAACCTCAAGCTCAACAATGCCTTAATTTCCCCGATGCCAATTAAACATTCTCTTTCTCCCTCCTTTATTCTTCATTTTGGTTAAAGGAACCAGTGCACAACCTTCCGAGTCAGAAGCCTGAGACACATTTTTAACTCCTCCTCATCATTGTGGAGACCTCACAAATTTGATTTCCTTTCCTCCTGTTTCTCTGGCCCCTCCTTCTCAGCTGCATTTTAGGCATCTTCTTCTGTACTCATCTCTTCCATGTTAATGTGCCTCAGTTTTCAGGTCCTCTGCTCTCCTTCCTATTCTCTTTGTACGCCCTCCTCATGTGATTCCATTGCTGCTTAATGCCTCTGTCCCATCTTAAGATGTTAATAAATTCCACATCTATGTCTCCAGCCCAGAACTGTCTCTCATTCATATCCTCTCTCTCTGATTACCCAAAACACACCTAAAACTTAACATCTCTGAAACAACATACTATCTTTCTTCCCAGAACCTGCCCTTCCTCCGATGTTTAAGTGGCACTACCATTCACAGAGTTGATCAAGCCAGAGATATGGTGTCATTTTTAACTCTGTGCCCTTCCCATCCCCACCTTAACATCAACATCAGTCCATTCACAAGTCCTGTTTACTCCATCTCCTAAACACTTGCTAAGTCACTCCATTTAACACCATCTCTGTGCCACTCCCCTGGTTCAACACCCCCCCCCCAACTTCTTTCACACGTGTTACTGCTCAGCACCTCAGATGGTTTTCCTGTCGGTTTGCACTCTTTCAGTCTGTTCTTCATTCTGCCCCTAGAGTAATTTTTCTGGAAAAATCCAATCTTTATTTATTCACTTGAAACATTTCCATGTTTTGCCTTTGTTCCCAGGATAAAGACGTAACTCTGTAATGTAACTAAGTGGGGGAGGGAGGGGTGGAGGCTGGGTGGAAGTGGGAAGAGGGGGGAAATAGGCACAACTGTAATAGTGTAAACAATAAAAATAAAGTATTTAAAAAGTAGGGAAAAAACAACCTTTGTGAGCTTGATTTTATCTATCCCTTTAGCCTCATTTCTATCCACTCACTCCTACAACTCTGAACTTCAGCTGTCTGGTTTTTTGGAAGACCCCATGTTCCTCCTCACCTCTGGGACTGTTTATATGTCCTATCAGAATAGCTTTCTTTCTCCAAACCACTTTTCATCTTGAGAATGTCACTTCATCTTGAAATTTAACTCCTACCCTCTAAGAAGCTTTCTTGAGGGTCCTCTCCACTAAGTCCAAGATAATTGTCCTTTTCATGCATTTCCCTGTATGCAGTACTTCCCTTAAAACAGCTGTTATTATACTCTTTTGAAGTCTTCAAATGTGTATGCTCAACATTTAACAAATTGCTAGGCATATTAGAAGATTCTCAGTAAATATGTTCTGAATATATAAGTAGGAATGAAAAAACAAATGAAGGCCAAGACTAGATTATGTTTAGGGCTTTTAAATCTGTCCTCTCCTCTCCATCCTCATAATGGACTCTCATTATCTCTTGCCTCAGTGAATGAAATACTTTCTTAATTGCCCTCGCTAACTCAAGTTTCATTGTCCATGTGCTGTGCCATAGTCCCCAGCCAAGGACTAACTAAAGGTGCTGAAGCAGCTAGCAATCAGGAAATATTCATGTAAGACAGGTCACACAGTTACAGGAAATAAAGGCCAAATCAGTAAGAAAATATGCAGAAAAAAGTGAAGTGCTAAAGCAGTCTCAGGGTAAGGTTTCCTGGATTTACTGTGGCAAGTCCAAGTCCAGGTAAGTATGGGCTATTCCAGCTCCCATGACCTCCCTTCTGATGCATATTCTCCCACTGATCAAATCGTAGGTGTTCTTAGGAGTCTCATATCTACCTCTGGTTCCCATTGTTTTAATTCATTTGGGCTTCTATAACAGAAAACCATACATTGGTGATTAATAAACAACATAAATTTATTTCTCACATTTCTGAAACCTGGGAAGCCCAAGATCAAGGCCCCAAAAGATTCAGTATCTGATAGGGATATACTTCCTAGTTCCTAGATGACCACCCTTTTTTCCCTGTGTCCTCACTTGGTGGAAGGGCCTAGGGAGCTCTCAGATGTCTCTTTTATAAGAACAGTAATCCCATTTACAAGGGCTCCCCTTCATGACCTATCATCTCTCAAAGGCCTCACCTCCAAATACCATTACATTGGGAATTAGGTTTCAATTCATTAATTGTAGGGGGATGCAAATATTCAGTATATAGCACTCATCATGAATATGAAGGGATGTGGGAAAGAATGTGATTTTGAGGCGATTCTGGAAGGAATGAGTAGGGTGGTATTAAGAAGTTCAGGTGGCACGAAAAGGCAGGAAGAATAGAACACAAAGGTGGAAGAACTACAGATAGTTCTGTGGGTCTGACATTTGTAGTATATTGATCATTTATCATGAGCCATTATGTGTAATAAGTTTGACTAAGGAGATACAAAGATGAATCAACTAAGTCATTCACACATTAATGAGACAGATATGTATATAACATGTACTATGTGCCAGACACTACAATAGAGGATGAATAAGATGTGGTGCCAGGCCTCTTATTGTTGGAAAATTAAGCTGCATTGTTCATTAGGCTACTGCTTGGGGACAGTGGGTCCAAGCTCAGTGTTATATCTTCACATAGTATTGATAAGAGAGTTACTTTTGTATCTCTTGCTGCATCTTTTTCAATACCTAGAAAATTGAATAAAAGAAGTGCTCCAAAAGTAATTGTCACATTAGAAAAATAAAATGTCATGTGTTTAATGAAAGAGCTCATTTTTAATACATAGAAACTTGTATGAGAGGTAATTGGTATTCAAAAATGAAAGAAAGGTTGTTCCTGATAGGACACATAAATAGAAACAGAAATTAGCTCAAAGTATATTTTCTAAGTTTATTTTGACAAAAATTAAATGTATAGATTACAGTAACTCAACATTAAAAGATTAGCTAGAATTAATATATCTTGTAAGCTGCTAACAGTGAGTCATTTCCAGCATTTAAATTTACATTTTGAAGTCAGGATACAGGTAATCTGTGGATAATTTCTTTATTATAGAATTGTTCCCACTTCAACAGAGCCCAAATTTTACTTGCAACACGCTTTAAAGTGGCATCATAGTCATTAGAATTTTCTTTTTCTTCCTGTTGCTTCTCAAATCACAAACACTGCTACTTCAGGAATTAGGTCAGAAACTGGATGGACTGAGGAGTGTTGGAGTGGATGTAAACAGTGGCTATTAAATGTTCATGGAGATGGGGGTTGGGGAGTAGCAAAATAAATTCTTGCAGATTGGAGTAAAAAAATCAAAACTCCCACAATTTTGGTTGATCTTAATGTCACTAAATTGGAGCATATTTCCTTTAAATGAATATGGGGCACTAATGTCTTTAATTTCGAAGGGAAATTTTCAGATGGATTATTAGTAAATGTGCTATTATAATAAAATTCTGAATAAATGATGGGTGGGAACTGAGTGGTTAATGTAAAAGCAGGAGATCCTCGTGGCCTCGGGTACTGGAATATTGCCCTTGGTTAAACATAGCACAAAGACCAAAGACATGATCAAAAAAAAACTTTAAAAACACTCCCAACAATATGATAGCCAGAATGTGTAGGCCATACTTCCATCTTAAAGATTTCTACATCAAAAAGTTTTTAACTCAATCTGTTGGAAATTGCTTTTCCAAAAGGTAATATTCTTAATGGAAACCAAATAGAAACGGATTCACATTTCCAATATTTGCTTTACAATCATCTTTGCTTCAACACATGCATTATTTGAAGCAAGGGCTACCCTACTTCTTACAATTGTGATTAGTTCAATTAGATGTTTTCAAGATACCATGAAAACAAATTATTTATTTAATTTCAATTATATATATATATTCTTTAAAAAATAAATAAATCTTAAAGTCCAAGAGAGAAAAAATAAATGTGAGCTTTTGGCTATTGTAATTATATTTAAACCCCAGTTTTGGGGTGTCCGGGTGAAAAAGGTAAAAACACAATTTTGCACAATGAAAAAAACCTCATAGGCACAGAAAAGCGTAAGGTGATCACCAGAGGGAAAGAGGGTGGGAGAGTAGAAGAGGGCAAAGGGGGGATAAATAGTGACAGAAGGAGACTTGACTTGGGGTGGTGAGCACACAGTGCAGTACACAAATGATGTGTTACAGAATCGTACACCTGAAACCTATATAATTTCATTAACCAATGTCACCTCAATAAAAATTTCAAAAAACATCTAATAAATAATAAAACAATGTAAATAAATAATTTATTAATATGTGACTGAAAGTAATGAAAGTCCTTTAATTATATGACTATCTGTGGTTGAAATGTTTCAATTTTTAAAACTAAGAATTAGAATGCTATATTTATTTGGCATATGTAATGAAAACC
>VMDR010029799.1:0-12606 GCA_007922815.1 Macrotus californicus
GGGTGCTCATTTTCACTGCACCCATGGCACCCCATGTGTGGAAATTCAATTTAATAATTTATAACATCTTTCACTTATTAAATTTGAATGTGAACTTTCATACTTGGCATAAAAAATAAGGAGTGCATGATAAAACAGGAAAGTATGATGACTAATTTGCTAGGTTAAATAAATAAGTCATTTTACCAAAAGAAATAGTTAAAGAAAAAGAGGAAGAAATAGAAAGAAGAATGACGAAGAATGTGGGGAACACAGCTTTACAAGGCATACTTTTAGAAATGACCTACAGAGGTTGAGAGAAAAATAGAATGGGGAAGGGAACCACAGAGGTAGTCACAAACAGAAAAAAGGAAAAAAAGGGTTGTTCTACAGCAAAAGTCTCAATAATTTTGTGATGCAAAATTCACATTTTCCCCATCTGTTGTGGTAAATGGGGTAAGGAGGGATCTCATGAAGACAGGACAGACAGTTTAGTAATGCCCACCCAGAGCCACCCCTCCCCCAATCACTAACACAAATAGAGATTGGACTGGTCAGCCAAAAGCTCACACCGTTGTTACTGTCTCCTTTCTTATCTTTGGACAAAAAAAATTTTCTATTAGCTTTGGGTCTAAAATCTCTCAGCATTTCAATCTCTTTTGGATTACAGAAAGTTATGTACATACAGATTCAGGCAGTGCATTGCAACACTTCACATGTCAGTGAGATTCAGGTACACAAAACATGACCAGAAGTTACAGAATAAGCAATAATATTGACCTTCTGGGAATTTTGTTCAGTGGGCAATAAGATATGAATTCTGCAACAATGATGTCAATTATATTTGTAAACCTTTATAGTTTGGGGGAACTTTCATATTCAGTACTTATTTATACTGATTTAAAAGCATAAAGATTTAGCTTAGTAAAGTTAAGTGACTTACCCAAAGCCACCTGCTGACACGGGCAAGAGTGACAGTCAGAACCCAAGAACTGCAATCTGATGTCAAGGTTTCACTGCTCTTTTCAATATATTAGAATTATCTTTTCCTTTCTTAAATGCAATAGGCTCATGTGGACATGAGCTAGTTGAGTACTTTACTCAAGTTACCATATGCAATCAGCCTGCAAATTCTGTTATTCCATCTCCTAAACATCTCTGAATCCATCTCCTCTACCCCTCCATTGCTAGTTTTAGTAAAGTTTTTTTAAAAAATAAATCCAACAGGTACTAAAGAAAAGTATTAATTAAATAATATTTAACAGATTTCAGGGGTGACTTCTGTTGAATAATTTACCAAGTAATGTACTAACTATCTTTTACATTAAACTAAGTTATTTTCTATGATGATTTTCAATGTAGCAGAATGTGAACTCTTACACATTTAAAGTCTTCAAGAAATAATTTCAGAGTCGATCATATCTACTTCAATCCCTAAATATCAGTACATTTCCTGGTTTTCCCTCTTTCCTGATCCCCTTTAGAAGTGACAATTTTAAAAATTTTCATTGGAATTCTAAAAAAAACACCCCAGAACAGAAAAGCACCTATGGACATAGAGTGGAAATTTATATACTGGGAAGAAAGGTCTAAGTACAAGAGACATGATGGCACAAAAAAGTAACATGTATGTCACTCACAAATACAGCCATTTGAACCATTCAAGGTCCTAACATTCAGGGAAGGAGTGCAATGATTAACTCATGAGACAGTGACAGTTGCTGACACATTTCCAACAACAAAATATCTTCAGCTTATTCATTACTTCTGTTTTCCAAGCAAAACAGGCATTAGGGCAATACACTCTTCCAGTCACTGAAAACCGAAAGAAAATATGAGTCTATGCTTTGCAATCACAGATTATCAAACAAGTGCCAACAACATGAAAAGATCTTATATGCTTCTCTAAGAGTTTGGAACAATTAATTCCAGTGTCGGTCAGATTAGTCAGAAGCAAATGACCTGATCTCTAGTTTGAAAAAAAACTGTCCTCAGTCTGGTATATTCATCTTCCCCTGCCCTCTTTGCCCAGTCAATCTAGACTGTCCTTCAGAAGGCAATTTGGTGTCACCTCCTCCAGGGAATCTTGCCTAATACCTCAAGGCTAGAATTGTGTTCTCTTCTTATTCTGGGTGTGATTCTTTGAAGGTTTGTGAGGTAATAGTGCTATAAATTTGTTGAATGGACAACTATGATGATAGGAAGGTTATTACTTTTTGCTTACAAAATAAGAATAAAATATTAAAATCCTCTATAACTCAAAAGTGTTATGAAACTGATAATATACTGTTTTAAATGACCTACTAGTTTTATGCTGGTTGATACATATTCAATTTTTATTGCTAAGAACTAAATAAAACATTTTGGAGAAAAAAATTTAAGTGTAAAAAATTATAAAACATTGTTTTTCAAAATTCAAGTAATGTAAGTAAAAGATGACAGAACCTCCCCCCCTCCTAATCTCATCCCTCTGAGGTAACTCCTGTGAATAATTTAGAGGAGATCCATGCACACTTCATTAGACTTATTCTTAAGAACGCATATACTGACAGTTTGACAGCTTCTTACAAAGTTAAATAGTCTTACCATATGACCCACCAATTCCCCACTTCTAAGCATTTACCCAAATAAGTTAAAAACCTATGTCCACCATGTAAAAACCTGCACAAGAATGTTTATAGAAGGCTTTATTCATAATCACCAAAACTGGAGCAATTAACATGTCCTTCAATTGGTAAATGGATAAACTGTACATTCACACAGTGAAATATTATTCAGTCACAAAAACAAATGAGCCATCAAGCCATGAAAAGATCTGGAGGAACCCCAAATGCATACTGTTAAGTAAAAGAAACCAGCGTGAAAGACTATATACTATGATTCCAGCTATATGACATTATGGAAAAAGCAAAACTATATAAAAAGAGTAAAAGAACAATGGCTGCCAGGGGTTTAGGCGGAAAGTGATGAATAGGTGAAGCACAGGGAATTTTTAGGGTGGTGAAGCTATTCTATATGAAACTGTAATGGTGGATGCATGTTATTGTGTATCTGTCAAAACTCAGAACTGTACAACACAAAGAGCAAACTTTAATGTAAACTATGGACTGTAATAATAACATATCAATATTGGTTCAATAATTGTAATAAATGTATCATTAATCAAAGATGTTTAAAAAAGGGGAAACTGGGTAGGGGATGGGGTGGATGAATACAACTCCGTACTATTTGCTCAATTATTCTGTAAATCTAATATTGTATTAAAATTAATTATCAATTATTTTTAAAAGAACACAGAAAATTCCCTGGCTGGTGTGGCTCAGTGGATTGAGTGCCGGCCTGCGAACCAAAGAGTCGCAGGTTGGATTCTCATTCAGGGCACATGCCTGGGTTGCAGGCCAGGTCCCCAATAGGGACATGGGAGAAGCAGCCCACACACTGGTGTTTCTCTCCCTCTCTCCCTCCCTTCCTCCCCCTCTAAAAATAAATTTTAAAAATCTTAAAATAAAATAAAAGAAAACAGAAAATTATTTTAAGTATATACCTTCAGGCACATCTGAGTCAATTTTTATGATTAGAATCAACAAATATATTGTTTCAATTTAACAGAACCAAAATGCAAGGACCAAAGACATGATTTTTTTAGTAACTGAGGGGTTCAGAAAGACGTACATCATTGGAAGATGTGAACAACAATCACAGAACTGCATTAAATAAAGATGGTATTTTAAAATTCAGCTACATCATGCAGAAGTCTTCAAAATATATGTAGTTAAGTAAAAAGTAAATACTGTAAGCTCTAAGTCCCATTGATAGAATAAACACAGAAATGTCAGTCTCCATTTTGATACATATTTCTGTTCTCTCCAAATGAAGAACTGATGGGCAAATGGTCCTACTCTGTAATTTTCCAGCTGGATTTTTAAAACAGAAAGCAGTACCAGGCTCTTTTATAATGAAAGGCAAAGAGGCTTTCAGAAAAAAAGATCTTCTAAACAGAGACTTTACAGATTCAATGTACTAAATGGATCTTTCAGATATTTAACTATATAATTTCACACTAAAATCCAAAGCAGTCATATGTAATACTGATTTTTGAAACCCAGAATTTCCATGCAACAAGTCAAATGTGGTACTTTCAAGTATTTTTGTTTTTAAGTTTAACACAAGAATTTGAAGATTCTGGATTATGTTTACAGAAAGAACTAATAGAAGTACTACAGCCCTTCTACAAAAAGGATCTAAATATATTTTTGATTCTTATTCATTTTAGTAGGTTACTGGTATACACTAATATTGGTCCAAGAGTATACCAAACACTCAGAAATCTAATAAAATATTTTACTACAGTAAATTTCTTATTAATCAGGAACTGGAATTACTGAGTGGAAAAAAGATAAACTAACGGGATCAATGTCACCATAAAATCCATAAAAGAGCCTTTCCAGTTAATTAAGTTCCTATTCTCATTGCCAATGCAGTTCTCTTTAATTTCTTGATTAATATTTTCAAGTCAATTTACTACTGGAGAATTATTTTAACTCAAACTCTCCTGTCTTGGATTTTTAAATTCAAAGTAAAAAGTTACCTCCAGATTTTCACTTGCACCAAGAAAAAAATTAAAGATGTTGATCTTTCTAACTAAGCCATTTATATTTCACCATTATCCAGCTGCCATTTTATCAGCCATAAACTTTCCTACACGCTGTGAAAAATTTTAATGTGACAAATAAAGTTTTATGTCTAACACAGTTTAACAGTCAGTTTTCAACAAAGAGTAAGATATGACTTACTGCACAGTACATCTCAGTAGCCATGATGTTAGAAGATAATTTTTAAAACAGGGTAAAAAAATGAAACTGGCAAGTAATGGCAGTCATCTAAAAGCTACAGCAACCCAGATGGTCACCATGAAGACACATGAGGTCAGCTCTTGTCTTTCACTTTAAGGTTCCTCACATTAGGCCCCTCTCCTATCCTGTTAACTTCCTTCCAGGGTATCTTTAGGGTCACAAAACTTTGCCATGAAGCCAACTGGGGGCATCAGCTTTAAATATGCCTCCTTCCACCAAAAGTATTCTTGAACATACAAGAGAAAACCCAGATGTCCCAGTATTTAACAAGCAATCTCTAGTGGCCAGTGACTATTCCTCAGAATTATGCATCCCAGATTAAAGAATATGAACTTCAATACAGAAGTGGCAACACAGCACCTGTAAGATCTGAAGGGATGCAAAGTAGCTAGTTTGTCCACAAAAGAAGTAAAATCATTTAGGTCATAGGCTGTAAAACTCTTATACCTGATTTTTTAATGTAACGTTGGTTTTGACTGATTCATTCATTCAACAAATATTACTGAATACTATGTGCCAGGCATTGTTGTTGATGTAATGAAATAAAATAGTTCTTGTCTTCGGGGACCTTTTATCAGTTGGAGAGACAGAGAAGTGAACAGTAAAAACAATATAGTGTGAGAAGTGCTCCCAAGGGTATAAACGACAACCTAGCAGCATTCTGAGCCCAGTTAAAGTTGACTGGAGAAAGTTTCCAGGAGGAAGTAAATATAAGCTGAGACTTCATGAGACTTCCTAGGAGGAGTAGGGTATAAGGGATTACGACAGAATTCCAGGCACGGTATAAAAAAAGGAGAAAACATGGGCGTTTCAAAGGAGTAAAATTGTCTTGTACTAGAAAACATAAGAGTACAAAGAGGGTCTGGTGAGAGTTAAGATTCCTTTGAAGCTCAGCAGAGACTATCAGCTGCCACCCTCTTGTGGCTATTACCTACGAACTTCTTGGTCACCTTTCCTTGTTCCTGTAAGACTTTATAGCCCCTCGCTCAGTCTTCCTCTCTACCCCATTCTTGCCACCATTCTTAGAAACCGTAACATCCAGATCTCCTCTTTGACTTGATTTTTTGACATCCTATCTGAATCTCGGTTTCAAACCCTATACTTTCTGATCATAACCTTCTATCCCAGGGGTGTCAAACTCATTTTCCCCAAGGGCCACATCAGCCTCGCGGTTGCCTTCAAAGGGCCGAAATAATTTTAGGACTGTATAAATGTAACTACTCCTTAACTATTAAGGAGTTGAAATTACATTTGGACCTTTCAAGGCAACCGTGAGGCTGACGTGGCCCCTGGTGAAGATGAGTTTGACACCCCTGGTCTATCCTTTCAGCTCGCTTACTCTAGTCCTTCGTCCCGGTGATTCTCCCACTTCATCAACCCCGTGCATTCCCCACCTTCTCCCTTAACTTGTAAGGGTTCCATGGCCCATCACTTTATTTATAATCATTCTCCTGCAAGCATCCTTAATTTCCTTACCCTTCATTCTCTATATATATTAGCCTGACAAAATCCTAATCTTATTAAACCCAATTACCCACTACTTCCATACTGGTATTGAATAGCTAAATGTTAATGGAAAAACATTACAAAATTAGGCTAACTGGTCTTAATTTCCAATCATAACACAAATCTCAAACTACAGCTTCTTCACTAAGTTTGATTTTTCCACTCTTAACTCTTCATAAGGACTATTTTACTCCTCTGTCTTCAAACCTTCAATAATGCCTCAGCCTCTCTGTTACGCCCTCCTCTCTTACCTATCTTGACTAATGATGGAATTTCACCTTTTCTTTCTCTAACATTCTCCTTTAACAACCATCTCCAGGACAAATCTCTTCACTGAGCAGATTCCTAAATCTATGAAACCTGGCATCTCAACCCTAACATGTCTAACAGAACACTCAGTGATACCTGGTCCACAGACCCATTCATCCCCATGCCTTCCCAATCTAAATAAAAGTTATGGTATCTACCCTGTTGATTATGTCCAAAACCCAAGGTCATTCTTCATTTCTTTCCTTCACCATCTTTGCACCTGATATGTGATCAGCAAATCCTGATGGCTTAAAAATACAAATAAAACCTATTCACTTCCCTTTACCTCCTCTGCTATGCGCTAGTCCAAACTTGTCTCCATTAGAAATTGGTAAACTACTTAACGTGAAATGCAAAGAAATAGCAAGTCAAGGATAACTCCCACTTTCTGGATTGCACAACTGAGTAGGTAGTGTGGTCCCATTCACGAAGACGACAATCATAGGAAGATGAATACATTTAATGGGGGAGGGCAGTGAAGGGCTCAGGACAACGGGCTCAGGTTTGGACGTATTTAAATTTTATATTCCTATGGTAAACTAACTGGTGATATCCCACTAGCCAGTTAATATACAGCTTCTGAAGCTCAAGAGCTACCCTGCACTGAATAAAAATTTGGCCATCATTAACATTACTGAATCTAGGCAAGTAGATGAGATTACTTAGGAAGGGTATGTAGAGTTATAAGAGTCAAGAACAAAATCCTAAAAATTACCCACATTTAATTGAAAATAGACAAAACTAAAACTACTCAAGAGATAATATCCTACTAGAATTTTAGTTTGGAGAAACTTTTAGAAATCATCTAATTCAATCTCCTTTCTAAAAAACAATTCTCTTCTACTTAGTCTATGGAGGTAATTTGGTCAACCTAACACATTCATTTTTAAAGACTTTTTTATGATAAGCAAAATCTACTTTCCTATAATTTCCCCTCATTAGTCCCAGCTTTAGTGTGTGAGACAATACTGATTCAGTCCATTCCTCCCACTGTGACAAATGAGTCCCTATAGCACACTGGGGCCTAGGTTCTAACTATAACCATGCTCAGATCAAAAATATAAAAGGCCCCTTCTACCTGTGGATGAAACATGCTAACTTCTTCAAAATGCCACACACAGATCCCAGACCCTTCCCACCACTCTGGCTACTATTTACTTTGACTATGTGCTCAAAGTTTGATGTCCAAGACAAATGACAGTATTTAAAATATCAGATTCATGACATTACAGGTGACTTTTCATTTTTAATATTCTATAAAACTATGATATTAAAAAAATTAAATATATTGAAAATGTTATATTGAAAACAATGCAATACTTTATTCTCTGACAGGAACAAAGTAAAGTATTCCATTTTACTTCTACTGTAAATCCTTTTGGGAAAAGGGAGGTTATAAACACTATACACATTATATACCATATAAGTTGTTACGTAAATTTCAGAGAAACCACTTTCAATAAGATTATCAAATTTAGGGTACAAAATATAATAAAGGAGGAGCCACTAAAATAGTCATTCACCTGGCTGGTGTGGCTAGGCAGACTGAATACTGGCCTATGAACCAAAGGGTTGCTGGTTCAATTCCCAGCCAGGGCACATGCCTGGGGTTGCAGGGCAGGTCCCCAGTAGGGGGCGCTTGAGAGGCAACCACACATTTGATGTTTCTCTCCCAATCTCCCTTCCTTTCCCTCTGTCTAAAAATGAATAAATAAAATCTTTTTAAAAAGTCAAGTCATTCATTATTTTAACATTTATTCACTGACTACCTCTTATGCATTAGATACTTGTAAGTATGAGAATATTGGGGTAACAGCAAAGATGTATCTGCCCTGTTGCAATGGGACAAATTTTCAATGGGACAGATGATAGATCGATACAGGAAAATTTTAAAAAGAAACTGACTGCTTCTAAACATAGCATGTCATTATTTAAATAAGTTAAATGACCATTTCTCAAGGATAGGATATATGTGAGAAGTCCTCTGTGGAGCAAGTTATTTCCAGGCTGCCTTCCACACACTGTCATGGAAATCTACAGAGGTGTTCCTTCCATGGCAGGAGGATGCATAGCAAGTTTCCCCCCACTATCAGGCAGCCATATTCGGAGCCGGAGGCCTGCCCATTAGGGTGACCCCAAGTATGGCCACATGACTTATATCTCAGGACACACTAAAGCCTTAGTCTATTAGGATACTTGTCTATGAAAAAGAGTTTTTCTAATACTTTCCTATACAGATTAATATTTATTGAAAAAATTAGATCCTTCCAGAAGATTACTTAAACTAAACTAATTATCTGGAAGTCTTAATGGTGAAGGAAAGGGTTTAAGATTAAAAGAGGTAGGACTGCCCTGGCTGGTGGAGCTCAGGGGATTGAGCGCCGGACTGCGAACCAAAGGGTCACCAGTTCAATTCCCAGCCAGGGCACATGCCTGGGTTGCTGGCCAGGTTCCCTGGTGTGGAGCATGAGAGACACAACCAAACATTGATGTTTCTCTCCCTCTCTTTCTCCCTCCCTTCCCCTCTAAGAATAAATAAATAAAATACTAAAAAAAAAAAAAAGGTAGGACTTTCAGCCAAGATGGAGACGTAGGTAGGTACACTTTGCCTTTGCCTCCTCATACAACCAAAAGAAGGACAACAACAAATTTAAAAACAAAAAATAACCAGAACTGCCAGAAAATCAAACTGTATGGATGTCCAACAACCAAGGAGTTAAAGAAGAGACATTCATTCAGATTGGTAGGAGGGGTGGAGACCGGCAGCCAGGGTGAGACGACATGCAGCAAGGCTGCAGCGACAGGGTGGGGAAAGCAGCTGGTGAACCAAGCGGTCCCACATTTGCGTGGGGGTAAACCAGGAGGAACAACTGGGAAGCAAGAAAACCTGCACAACCCAGGGTTCCAGTGCAGGGAAATAAAGCCTCAAAACCTCTGACTGAAAAAATCTGTGGGGGCTGCAACAGTGGGAGAAAGTCCCAGCCTTGCAGGAGTTCATTGGAGAGACCCACAGGGTCCAGAACACACACAAACTCACCCATCTAGGGATCAGTACCTGGAGGGCCCAATTTGCTTATGGGTAGCAGAGGAAGTGACTGAAAGCCAATCAAGAACCAAGCAAATGGCACTGTTCCTTCTCGGACCCCTACCCCATATACAGTGCCACAATGCAGCACTGTGAGTTGCCCCATCATGGAGAATACCTAAGGCTCTGCCCCTTACTACATTACATGCCCAGACAAGAAAATATGGCCCAAATGAAAGAACAGATCAAAGCTCCAAAAATAGAACTAAGCAAGGAAGAGAGAGCCAACCTATCAGATGCAGAGTTCCAAACACTGGTAATCAGGAAGCTCACAGAAATGGTTGAGTATGGTCATAAAATAGAGGAAGAAGTGAAGGCTATGCAAAGTAAAATAAAGAAAAATAAACAGGGAACCAATGATAAAGGGAAGGAAATTGGGACTCAAATCAACAATCTGGAGCAGAAGGAAGAAATTAACATTCAATCAGAACAGAATGAAGAAACAAGAATTCAAAAAAATGAGGAGAGGCTTAGGAATCTCCGGACAACTTTAAACATTCCAACATCCGAATCATAGGGATGCCAGAAGGAGAAGAGGAAGGGTAAGAAATTGAAAACTTAGCTGAAAACATAATGAAGGAAAATTTTTCTAATCTGACAAAGGAAATAGACTTCCAGGAAGTCCAGGAAGCTCAGAGACCCAAAGAAGTTGGACCCAAGGAGGCACACACCAAGCCATACCCATTACCCAAGATTAAAGATAAAAAGAGAATCTTAAAAGCAGCAAGAGAAAAGGAGACAGTTACATACAAAGGAGTTCCCATAAGACTATCAGCTGATTTCTCAAAAGAAACCTTACAGGCAAGAAGGGAATGGAAAGAAGTATCTGAAGTCATGGAAGGTAAGGACCAACATCGGAGATTACTCTATCCAGCAAAGCTGTCATTTAGGATGGAAGGCAGATAAAGTGCTTCTCAGATAAGGTCAAGGTAAAGGAGTTCATCATCACCAAGCCCTTATTATACGAAATGTTAAAGGGACTTATCTAAGAAAAAGAAGATGATAAAAAATGTGAACAGTAAAATGACAACAAACTCACAACTATCAACAATAAACCTAAAACAAACAAAACAAACAAAGCAAACAACTAGAACAGGAACAGAATCACAGAAATGGAGATCGCATGGAGGGTTATCAGTGGGGAGAGGGAGGGGGAGGAATAAGTAGAAAGGTACAGGGATTAAGAAGCATAATGGTAGTCAGGGGGAGGTTAAGAATAGTATAAGAAATGGAGAAGCCAAAGAACTTATATGTACAACCCATGGACATGAATTAAGGAGGGGAATGCTAGTGGGATGGGGGGTGCAGGATGGAGGGGAATAAAGGAGAGAAAAAACATGGGACAACTGTAATAAAATAATCAATAAAATATATTAAAAAAGAAAATGAACAGCAAAAAATAACCACCAAAATGCATGTATTATTACTAATAATTAGATATGGAATTTATGTTATATAAATTATATAATTTAGTTTATGGATATAACATATAATTTATGTTGTATGTTATATCCAAAGGAACCCAAAACACTAATTGGAAAAACATAAGCACCCCTATGTTCACTGCAGTGTTATTTACAATCGTCAAGATATGGACGCAGCCCACGTGTCCATTAGTAGATGAGTGGCTAAAACAATATGGGACATTTACACAATGGAATATTACTAGGCCGTAAAAAAAAACAAAAGAAAATTTTACCTTTTGCTACAGTTTGGATGGACCTAGAGAACATTATGCTAAGTGAAATAAGCCAGTCAGAGAAAGACAAATACCATGTGGTTTCACTCATATTGTATCTAATGAAGAAACTGGACTAAGAAGCAAAATAGAGACAGACCCCTAGACAGAGGCCAGGATGACAGTTAAGGGCTGGGGTGAGGAGATGTTGGAGGGGGAGTGAGTTAGCAAAAAGGAAAAAGGACTCGTGAACAAGGATAATTGTGTGGTGATGGCTGGGGGAAAGGGGTATAAGGGTACTAAATGGTAATGGAAAAGAATACAATGTAAAAAAAGAAAAAAGAAAAATGTATTAAATAAATAAATAAATAAATAGGTAGAAAAGATGTGGCCAATCACTGTTGGTAGAACTTTAGGGGGGAATAATTGGTCAAAATTCCCTAAACAAACTTTAAAAAAATTAATTATAAAAATTTACTTAAAGAAATAATTAAAGGTATGTGCTATGAATTTGTTCAATGTTACTAATCACAGCATTACTTACAATAGGGAAATACTGGAAACAATCTGCTTGTTCAACAATAATAGATTAAAAATTGTACAAGAAAATACACAAATATTAAATGTGTATATTTAATGACATGAAAAGTGGTTTGTGATGTCCTGTTAAATAAAAAAGTACATTATCAAATATATACACTACAAAATAAAAATTATATATAATTGTATATATGCTTATATAATATTTATATATGTCTCTAATATGAGTTTTTATAAGTCTAGAAAGATACATACAACAATGCTTACACTATGGTGAAAGAGACAGATAATTTTTCATTTATTCTGACATAAAATTTTTCTAAGATGAACATATATTATTTAGAAGGCTACCTATGCTGAGGCAAGGAAGAGAGAGGCAAAATAGGAAGGCAAGTCCTATCCAAGGATTTATGCTATTGCAGAGAGAAAAACAGAAAATTATTCTTGAGGAGAAAAAAACGGTAAGGGACCCAATCCTCTCCACTGTCTATTACAATGAGGATAGAAGCTAAAAAGCTTAAAATGCAAAAGCTGTTCCTAACATATTGAAATGTTATGTCTATTAAAATGTTAAGTCATGCTCACATTGCCTCCTCCTGATATTGGTAAGAGGAAGGGTTAAAAAAGAGGCACAAGATGGTACAGGGCACCTAAAA
>VMDR010029800.1:0-12603 GCA_007922815.1 Macrotus californicus
GCTGTATTCTCTTTCTTAAAGGCTGGATTGTGAGTGAATATAAAGGTTTGTTAGGTTAGGAACTGAGTGTACATCTTACTGAGATCTTCAATGATGTGCATGGTAAATACTACTATTCTTTAAAAAGAAACAAAGCCAGATCGGTGCAGCAACATGAAAAGCAAGCAGAATGAAGTGGGAGTTGACTGAGAAAAGGAGCTCTTGCTGAGATTTTTAAGCCCAAGTGTTAAGTGATAGCAGTGAGCTAGAGGGAGGAACTCCTTTGTAGAGGGAGCTTTAAGCAGACATGAAAAGTTATGTAAATACTTAAGAAATCATCTTAGTAAAAGATCACATGACCTGTTGATGAGTACACAATTGAAACCACGAAACTTATTTCCAAATTTCAGTAAGCTTCAAATCATAAAAATTTAGAATTTCCATAGAAGAGACCTGAGGCTCAGTCAATTATTCCATTCCCCTGCAGTCTCCTGTGAGTTAAATAACCTGCTTTTAGGAAAAGGCTGGTTCTGTCAACCTGATACATACATAGGCCCATTTGACACTATGCTTTCCCTAATTTAGTTTTCTTTGTATTTAACAATAGATGCTGTCTGTGCCCCAGGTATGTTGTTAGGCTATGCTTAGATTATGACATGAAATATTCCAGTGTTTATGAATGACAGAATTCATCATTTATATTTAAAATATTTTTAAAGTGCTCTTAACTTTTTCTTATGAAATGTGTTCATTAATCAGTCCATGATAAATTATCCTTATGATTTCTGACTTCCTTATTTTGCTTTATTACACAGTTATTTTACTGATTGGTTTTTGAAGAAAACTCCATGATTTAGAACCAAATAATATTTATATCATTATAACATATACTTAAATGTTAGGTGATTCTCTTATAAATTGTTTTAATGAAATTGTATAGTATCTATTTTTGTTCTCTAAGTGCACTTGTAACAATATTATAGTGAATAAAATCTGGCCCAACTTTGAGGGTTTTTTTTTTATTTATGTCTTTTGGGGAGTTTGTTTTTTTAGTTCTTACTGCTAAAAATAATTTTTTTATATTTACAGCGGGTTTTAGAAGAAGTTTTCGTCTTAGTAGAAAAGATAAGAAAACAAACAAGTCCATGTATGAGTGCAAGAAGAGTGATCAATACGATACAGCTGATGTCCCCACATATGAGGAGGTGACCCCCTATCGGCGACAAATGAACGAGAAATACAGACTTGTTGTCTTGGTTGGTAAGTGTTTGCTTCTGTGTGTGATTCTGATGAAATAAGTGAGATAGTAAGAATTTCACTTCAGAGATATAGATGGGGTCCCTTTTCTGGGTTTTTGAGTCTTTCCCAATATGCTTGAAGTTTTCAAGCTAAAAAATCCCATCCATTGTTCATATAGACCCCACACCCCTTCAGGGTCCTAAGCTGAGTATTTCCACTGAGGGTCTCCCTAGACCAGGTCAGCAGGCCTGATGGCTCTGCTTTGTCTTTCCCGTACACTCTCCAGGCGTGGCCCCTCCTTGTGTTATCCACATCATTACTGTTTTACTCTCCCTCTCTTTAAAATCCACCCACCATTCCTAAAGTATCCCAGGCTGATTTTCCTTATCTTTGTCCCTCTCTAGTCTGTTCACAAATGGGTCATCCCAGCCCACCTGGGGTGATCCTCCCAGCCACCAAGGAAAGGCTCCCGGCTTGACCTTAGTCTCTGTTCTATTTTCAGATTTTAGAGGCTCCCTTCTGGGAGGCTTTTAATGGCATAGACAGTGTCATGCCAGTGCTCAAGCACTCGCCCTCCCCTTCTTATGGCCACCAGCCTCTACTCCAGGGCTTCTCAGATTTTCTTGTTAGCACAGAGTCTGATCCCTCACAAGCTCCCAGATACCCAGGTTCATTTGGGAGCGCCTTTTGCTATTCAGCTACTGCTGTCGGTCATAATGCAAATGCAGTGAGGTGCCCGGCTGTGCACCGGGGAAGCCTTGCTGCTCTGTTGAAATGGGTTCAGTTGCCATTACCTTCTTTTGTCGGTTGTTCACTGACTGCAGTTTATTTTTATATCACACTTTTCACATCATGCTTGTTTTGTACTCCTGTTATCGTGTTTAAATGATTGTTTTTAAACCTTTGCTTTTGTCTTAATTTGCTGTTTCAGGATTTGTTCCGTGATACTTAATATTTGGTGTGTCTGTTACAGTCAACTGATTTATTATTATTGTCAGCTTTTATTCTAAAATTCTTACAAGAAAAATAACTATATGACACTCTTTAGCCCCCAACACTTTATTTCCCTATTTTTAAGCAATTGATGGTATAATGTAATTTTTAATGTTTTAATTCTACCCTTACTGTTGCTGTGGACTTCTGTGGAGTGAAAGGGACAGTGTCCTTCAGCAGTGTTTCCTATTTTTTGCCTTCTTTGGTGTGGTCATGGCCCAGAAAACCTTTCAGCTTGTCTGGGTGGCCCATCTGTAGTATTGGAAGTTTATTTTCTGGAGCATCCCTGTCTCTTATATCCTGTGAGGCAGGCTGGGGGACACGTAAGAAACGCTTCTGGGGCAAGACAGGCTGCATTCCAGCCTGGCCTGCGGTGCCGTAGCTGTATGACACCTGATACTACAGACTTCTCCCAGCCATCTGAGTCTTCATCTGAAAAATGAGGACAGTAAGAGCATCTGCTTTCTAGGTTTGTCTGAGGGTTAAATGAAATACTATTTACAAAGGCGTAGGCCTATTTCTGGCTCCTCAGTTAGGTTTTAATAAGAAATAGCTATTTTCTATTAACTAAAACTATAAGGTGAACATGAAATGTTCAGATACGAATAGGCTTCTGCTGATTTTGAACCTTAGTATGCACAGCACTTATAAGTTAAATTAGATTACTTAGCAATTCATTGTCTCAAAGAGGGAATCAGGCAGTGGATTTGAATTTTGGAAATCCTGGATCGTTCTTGAATTAACTGTTTATTTTCATTGTTAAAAGTCATGCACTTGGGAAAGAGCTCCTTGGCCCCTGCAACAGATGTGGGATGGGGGAAGGAGCGGTATGAGCACCGTGGCCCTCCTCAGGTCTGATTTGTTTCTCTCAGTGTTTTCTAAGCCAATGGGAATGAAGTTTTCCTTAAAACTATTAGATAAATATTGTTAAGAAGGTGCATCTTTTTATTTTCTCTGTTATTCTTACCACAGTATTGCATGATTTTTATTCTTGGACTTAATGTTCAAGAAATTAAAATGGACCAAGTCGTTAACATGGCCAAAATGTGACAGGGGAGGGCTTTGAGCTTCATCACAAGTACTTCACTTTTGAAGCCACATTTCAGCCACTAAAATATGTCAGTGACAGTTTGTGTTACAGCTCTTTCTGCATTTAAAAATACTTTCCAAAAAGCATGTTCAGACCAAATGTCAGGCATTTAGTATATTTTTCTTTGTAAGTTTTATCTTTGGTGAAACCTGACTTTTAAGAAGTAAAGTAATCAGGCCAGTAACATGTGTATGTGCAGGGGAAAGCTTTAGTGTTGAAAAACGACAAAACACTTTGTAGCTGAAGCCAATAGGGGAACAAACTTTCATCTTGTAGATATTCATCATTGGTTACAAGGCATCAGAGGAAACTAATAATAAACCTTTCTATATATTTCATGTTTCTAGCTTGAGCACTAAGCACTGTTTTGTCCTGCTTCGTGCTGAGTCTTATATGCTGTGTGAAGACTGCTTTGTGAGGTGGTTTGAATAGACGTTTATAAGACTCATCATTTTCCCCCATAAAACGAGGCTCCCTCATAAAGCAGTGGGAAAAGTAACTCAAAATTAAATGTTAATGTGTTTAGAATTCCCATAGCTTTTATTTTATTTTATTTTTTAATAAGCATATTTGCTTTAATAAGTATATACAGAATCTTTTTTAAAAATATGTTTTATTATGCTAATATAGTTGTCCCATTTTTTCCTCCCCTTTATTCCCCACTCCCCTGCACCCCCCTCCCACCCACATTTCCCCTCCTTAGTTCATGTCCATGGGTCATACATATAAGTTCTTTGGTTTCTCCATTTTCTGTACTATTCTTAACCTCCCCCTGTCTATTTTGTACTTACCATTTATGCTTCTTTCTCTGTACCTTTTCCCCCATTTTCCTCCCTCCCCCTCCCCCTTGATAACCCTCCAAGTGACCTCCATTTCTGTGATTCTGTTCCTGTTCTAGTTGTTTGCTTAGTTTGTTTTTGTTTGTTTTTTTTTTAGGTTCAGTTTTTGATAGTTGTGAATTTGTTGTCATTTTACTGTTCATAGTTTTGATCATCTTCTTTTTCTTAGATAAGTTTCTTTAACATTTCATATAATAAGGGCTTGGTGATGATGAACTCCTTGAACTTGACCTTATCTGGGAAGCACTTTACCTACCCTTCCATTCTAAATGATAGCTTTGCTGAATAGAGTAATCTTGGATGTAAGTCCTTGCCTTTCATCTCTTTGAGGACTTCTTTCCAGTCCCTTCTTGCCTGCAAGGTTTCTTTTAGAAATCAACTGATAGCCTAATGGGAACTCCTTTGTAGGTCACTGTCTCCTTGTCTCCTTGTCTCTTGCTTCTTTTAAGATTCTCTCCTTCTCTTTAATCTTGGGTAATGTAATTGTGATGTGCTTTGGTGTATGCTTCCTTGGGTCCAACTTCTTTGGTACTCTTTGAGCTTCCAAAGCCGGACATCCTGAAAGTCTATTTCTTTTGCCAGATTGGGGAAGTTCTCCTTCATTATGTTTTCACATAAGTTTTCAATTTCTTGCTCTTCCTCTTCTCTTACTGGCACCCCTATGATTTGGATGTTGGAACATTAAAAGTTGTCCCCGAGGTTCCTAACCCTCTCCTCTTTACCAGAAGGGCCCAATTTGCTTGTGGGTGTCAGGGGAAGTGGCTGAGAGCCTGCCCAGAGCTGAGCAACCAGCAGTGTGCCCTCTCTGACCCCTCCCCTACACACAGTGCCACAATGCAGTGATGTGGGTTGCTCTGCTCTGGCGAATACCTAAGACTCTGCCCCTTACAACATAACAGGTGCATCAAGACAAAGAAATATGGCCCAAATGAAAGAATAGATTAAAAATCCAGAAAAAGAACTAAGCAATGAGGAGATAGCCAACTTATCAGATGCAGAGTTCAAAACACTTATAATCAGGATGCTCATAGAATTCCTATAGCTTTTAATGAGCTTTGATTCAAGGCTTGTAGGAATTATTCTGCTCCACAGGGTTTTATCGAGATTTCTAAAACTCCAAAGTCATCGTTGAACTTATGAGTGTGTGATGGATTTAAATTTATAATATTTGTATATAAGAGGT
The DNA here is from genome assembly GCA_007922815.1 of Macrotus californicus. Taxonomy (NCBI): domain Eukaryota; kingdom Metazoa; phylum Chordata; class Mammalia; order Chiroptera; family Phyllostomidae; genus Macrotus; species Macrotus californicus. The sequence goes on from VMDR010029800.1 coordinate 5,324, forward strand.
AACTACGACCTTTATTAGAATCACTATTGGTTTTTTTATGTCATTAGTTCATCTTAAATGTTTATACTCAAGCTTAATTTCTGAGCATCAATTACAATTATATTCATTGAGCTGATTGTTTTTGTTTTTTAAGTATATTTTATTGATTATGTTATTACAGTTGTCTCAGTTTTCCCCCTTATACTCCCGCTTCCCAGTACCCACCTCCCCTCCAGCAACACCTCCCCACCTTAGTTCATGCCTATGGGTCATACGTATAAGTTCTTTGGCTTCTCTATTTCCTATACTATTCTTAACATCTCCCTGTCTATTTTGTACCTACCAATTATGCTTTTTAATCCCTACACCTTTTCCCCCCTTCACCATCCCAGCTGTTAACCCTCTAAATGATCTCCATACCCATGATTATCTTTCCGTTATGGTTGTTTGCTTAGTTTGTTTGTCTTTTTTTTTAGATTCAGTTGTTGATAGTTGTGAATTTGTTGCCTTTTTAATGTTTATAGTTTTGATCTTCTTTTTCTTAAATAAATCCCTTTAGCATTTTATGTAATAAGGGCTTGGTGATGATGAACTCTTTTAGCTTTACTTTGGGAAGCACTTTATCTGCCCGTCCATTCTAAATGATAGTTTTGCTGGATAGAGTAATCTTGGATGTAGGTCCTTGCTTTTCATCACTTTGAATACTTCTTGACAGTCCATTCTTCCCTGCAAAGTTTCTTTTGAAAAATCAGCTGACAGCCTTATGGGAACTCCTTTGTAGGTAATTCTCTGGTTTTCTCTTGCTGCTTTTAAGATTCTCTCTTATCTTCAACCTTTGGCATTTTAATTATGATGTATCTTGGTGTGGTGCTCTTTGGGTCCAACTTGTTTGGGATTTTCTGTGTTTCCTGGACTTGTATGTTTATTTCCTTTGCCAAATAAGGGAAGTTTTCTTTCATTATTTTTTCAAATAAGTTTTCCATTTCTTGCTCTTACTCTTCTCCTTCTGTCATCCCTATGATTTGGATGTTGGCACGTTTGGAGATGTCCCAGAGTCTTCTTTTATTAATCTCACTTTTTTGATTTCTTGTTTCTTCTTTCTGTTCTGGTCGAAATGTTTATTTCTTCCTAATGTTCCAAATCACTGATTTGAATCTCAGCTTCCTTCCCTTTACTGTTGGTTCCCTGTAGATTTATTTTATTTCACTTAGTGTAACCTTTATTTCTTCCTACACATTGTTGCTGTACATAATGAGTTCTTTGAGTATCCTGATAACCAGTGATTTGAACTCTGCATCTCATAGGTTGCCTGTCTCCCTTTTGTTTAGTTCTTTTTCTGGGGTTTTGTTCTGTTCTTTCATTTGGTCCATATTTCTTTGTATCCTCAATTTGTCAGCCTCCCTGTGTTTGTTTCTGTGTATTAGGTAGAGCTGCTTTGATTCCCTGTAAATTTGTGGGGTAATTGCCAGCGTGCGACAACCCACTTCACTAATTTGTGGCTCTGTGTTGAGGGGAGGGCTTGGAGAGGGGACTGTGCTGCTGCCTGGTTTCTGGTTGTTTGCCTGACACTCACCCCATTTCCAGTCATTTCACCCACTCCCCGTATGTGACTGGTGCCCTTCCAGCTTTTGCCTTGGTGTTGAATCCCAGAGTGGGTGGGTTTACATGTGTTTTAAGATCGTGTTGGCCCTTTAAGTGGAGTTTCCTGAATATCTGGCAGTTTCTTCCGCTGCTCCAACCTCCACTGGTTTTTATAGCCAGAATTTATGGGCACTTATCTTCCCAGTGCTGGAACCCTGGGCTGTGCAGTCTGGCCTGGAGCTGGGATCACTTGCTCCAAGGTGTCCCTCCTGAGTTTTATACACTACCTATGAGTGTGGGACCACCCGTGCCTCTTCCACTGCCACCACTGGCTCTCTGCACCATCCCACATCTCCTTTCCTCTCTGCCCCATCTCCACCTTTCCACCCTCCTACCTGGATAGATGAGTGTGGGTTCTTTAAATCCCTGGTTGTCAGACAGTGATACAGTTTGATTTTTTGACAATTTTGGGCGTTTTTTCTTTTGAGATTTAGTTGTAATTCTTTTTGTGGTTGTGTGAGGAGACAAAGCTTGTCTACCTCCACCTCCATCTTAACCGGAAGTCCTGAGCTGACTTTTGTGCAGTGCTGACTGTGGCAGGCACTGTCCTACACAGGTGGGTTTATTGGTGAACAACACAAACATTCTTGTCTTGTGGTGCTTGCATTCTCATGGGAGAAGATAGATGAAAAACATATTCATAAAATTAGTAATAAGTAATAAAGTCAACTATATAGCTGTTTGACTGTGATAAATGCTGTAGAAGCAATTTAAAGCCAAGAAGTTCCAGAGGAATCAGGAATTTGTGATTTTGAATCTGAAGATCATGATACCTCTAAAGGTTGCATTTTTGAACAGACTCTGAAGTAAGGAAGTTGTCCGTGCCCTCTTCTACTTAGCTAAGGAAGACAGGGGCAGTTTTATTTTGACCTTTTAATTTTATTATAGTTTTGTCATTGCCCTGAGATAGAGGTGAGACAGTCCTTAGTTTATATAAATTGGTATAAATAGCTGCTTTGGAAAAATGGTACTCTTTCCACAAGATTTCCACTCCAATTTTCTTTTCTTTCTTCTTTTTCTCCTTTTTTTTTTTTTTTTGACATTAGCATTTAAGTGATGCTTCACTAATAGCTTTTTTCTTTTCAACAGAGGAAAGATAATCTGAACGTCCATCAGGGCTTGTTGCTAAATTGCCACATTTTCTATACAGTTTGGTTCCAAGGGAACTTTAAATTTAGTTTTATAAACAGATTTGTCACTCTCCAACCCAAAATCCAGCCACCAGCTGATGTGATCATTACAAGACTGTGAGTCAGATATAATAGCATGGTTGTTTTTATTTTATGCCTAGAGCAACAAAAATAGTGCTGCAATATGATAAGTAGACTTTTACAACACATGTCTGATCTCTCTTGCAGTAAATCAAATAAGTAAGTGTGTTTTTCAGGTAACAAAAGCAGTTAGAATATTTATTGCAGACTCTAGTAATTCTGATATTTTTCTCTGGATGGTAAGAGTAACAAGTCTGGCCAAATCCATAAAAATGTCTGGGGGGAAACGTGGAAGACTTTTCGTGTTAAGCTGTGCAGGTATACTGGAAGTGAACACACAGTAGAGCTGCATCCATGTCAGCAGCTTTCCACGTAATAAGCCATTTAGTGTTTGTGCCATCATGGACAAAGATCAATAGCAAACGCGAATAGTACTTGGTCAGAACAACAGATTTGTTTCCAATATATAAATGTTTAAATCCTCATTCAAGGATATATTTATTGATGAGAGAGGGAGAGAGAGGGAGAGACATCTGTCTATCAGTTGCCTTCCCTACGTGCCCCAACTGGGGATCAAACCCGCAACATTTTGGTGCATGGACCTATGCTCCAACCAGCTGAGCCACCCGGCCAGGGCCTAATATATAATTTAATGTTAGACATAAATCCAAATAAGAATGAATTAATCCATTATGACTGTTACATGAATATTAGTATGTTACAACTAATTTGGCCTATTTGCACCTACCTATATCTCTCTCAGAATTTTCCTTCCTAACATTTATTAGCATTACAATCTTTAGTATGATGATTGTCTTTCTCCAGCGTAAGGTATCTCCCTTCTGTATTTACATTATTAAATTTGACTTGATGCTCATCAATCTTAAGAAAAACTACAGCTAAGTTCCATACTGGACATTTACAGATAAAAATTACTTTATGCTCATTCTTTGTAGACTACATGAGAGTCACTAAAAAAGTATGTACCAGGCCTGGCTGGTGTGGCTTAATAGATTGAGTGCTAGCCTGCAAACCAAAGGGTTGCTGGTTCAATTCCCATTCAGGGCACATGCCTGGGTTGCAGGCCAGGTCCCTAGTGGGGGGGTGTGTGAAAGGCAACCACACACATTGATGTTTCTGTCCCTCTCTTTCTCCCTCTTTCACCCTTCTGTAAAAATAAATAAATAAAATCTTAAAAAACAATAAATATATATATATCACAGTTCATTGATTTCATTAAAATTACTTTTATAATAGTAATATATTTTTGTTGTAGTACATGATTATACACTTAGGATCTGCACTTAGCACACAAATAAGGAGAGGGTTGAAGTATCAAAGTGCAATGCCAGAGAGTGTGGCCATAAACTTTTTTCAAATTTAAAAATGTCATGCTGATATTTTAAAGCAGTATATATCTAAATGCTCTTATATAAATGAAGGCTATGAATTTACATATGGATTTTTAAATGTTTTTCTCCTTTAGATAAAAATGATGGAATTTTTGCAGTTAATGTGAATAATTTCTTAAATGTAAACTTTTAAGTAGAAACTTTACTGGCATCATTTTATTGACAGCCTAAATGGACTGTATTTCTTTGGCTGAAATAAATGACCTTTACATAAAATCACATAGAACACAGTTTCTTGCTTTCAGGAAAGAGTTACTAAGTAAATTCACAAAAGTAATTAAAAATAGCCCTGGCTGAGGTAGCTCAGCTGGTTAGAGAATTGTCCTGATATGCCAGGATTCTGAGTTCCGTCCCCAGTGAGGGTACATACAAGAAGCAACCAGTGAATGCATAAATAAGTGGACCAATAAATCGATGTCTCTCTCTCTGTCTCTCCCCCTCCCTCTCCCACCTTCCCCTCCCCGTCTCCCCACCTCATTCCCTCCCTCTTATCTCCCTCCCTTCCTCTCTTTCTCTATAGAATCAATCAAACAATTTTTAAAAAAGTAATTACAACAATACGCCTTTCTAATGATCTTAATTATCCAACTGACATATTTTTTGCAAGAAATTCAACTAATGGGGATTGATACATATAGCTTTATTCTTCCCAGAATTTGCATACAAAGTGATTTTGTAAATTCATATGAAATTTTAAAAAATGTAATAAATACTTTCATGTCGGGTTTGAATAGAAATATTCTTTTATTTTCAAAGGAGTAAGCACATAACTTCAGTTCACTGCCTGAATTCCAAATTAATGATCTCCAAAATAATTTGTTTAATGCTTTTTGGCTTCTACTTACATCATTGCAAGTAAATCATGGTTGTATTTGCTTTTCCTTAGACCTGAATCAGGAATTCTGATAGATGTGCCCAATGCACGTTGCCCAGGCCTGGTATGCACATCAACTTCATGCAGTTGGGTTTAGACTTCTCAGAGGTTCTGCTCAGAATGAGTTCTGAGATCCCCAAATTGGACTTCTGCTGCGTTTTGTAGCCAGAAACTTTTCCTCTTCCACAAGCACAGATAGTCACAACTACCTGAAGTGTGGGGCATCTTGGAACAGAGTGAAAAACTCCGTAAAGTTACGGATTAGCCATTAACAGACAATGGAGCAAGTAGCCTCCCGAGTTTGTGTTTTATTGGCATTCTTTTAATAAGATAATAGGTAGAATGGAAAAAATGTAGACTTTAGAGTCAGACAGATTTTGAATACCAGTTAAATTGCACTCCAGATATGTGACCTTAGAAAAATTACTTAACCTTTGATTGTCTTAGTTTTCTCATCTGTAAAATGAGGATAATACCTCTTTTGCAGGGATGTTTTCAGGATTAGTAATGGTGTACATAACCATGTGACATGCCTGCCGTGTAACCATATGACACGTGGCCACATTGTGTCATCATTGTGATTTAAATCTGTGCTAGATAGTCTTCTTTGCCTCTCTTTATCATTAACAAGCACAATTGAAAACTATAGAGTAACTTATTTATACACGTATGTATAAAAGAATTTCAACAGTTGTGGTAGAAATTTATATATTGAAGGGGAAATGAATCTGTCTCATTGCAGAGGCATATGAATGAACCTAGCTCAGTTTGCACCTAAATTGACCGCAGTATAAGCAGATTTTGTATTCTCCACACAAACCAGTCAGCTGAAAATGTGAACTTATGCCTAACCATAGGTAAAGACAGGGCACTGATGTGGATCTAAGCTGTGGTCTTAATGTTAAGATCTGAAGAGGAGAAACTCGAGAACTTCTCCAGTGTAAAGGGCAAGATTGAGCCAGGAGCTTGTCGGGAAAAATGTTGTTTGTAGGCCTCCTGGGCAATTCTGTAGTAAAAATGATTGAAGTTGTGTCCCTGTTATAACCTTTTTGTGATGGTACCCCCACCTTTGAAGATGATGACCTCAAGTTTAATCTAGAGAAAAATTTTCAAATAAAATCATTTCTGCCTTGGCCAGGTGGCTCATTGGTTGGAACATTATCCCATACACCAAAAGGTTGTGGGTTTGATTCCTGGTCAGGGCACATACCTCTCTGGTCAGGGCTCTTATAGAAGGCAACGGATCAATATTTTTCTGTCATATCAATGTCTGTTTGTCTGTCTGTCTGTCTCCCGCCTTCCCTTCCTCTCTCCTCTCTCTCTCTCCCGTCCTTCCTTTCTCTCTAAATCAATAAACATCTTTGGATGATGATAAAAATAATAATAACAACAACAAAATCATCTGCCCCTGAACATTCTTGGCATACTCCTTGAGTGTGCAGTGAAGGGAGCAAGCTACAAAGAGTTAGATTATGTAAGGGCTAAAACTGACTATAGTCAGAATTTAGGGGCATCACATTAGAGACAGCCTACTTTTCCCCACTAATTCAAACATACTTAATTTTTCCTCCAGAGTTAAAATAAATCATTGGGTTTTTTTTGGCATGTGTAGTAAAAGAAATAGAAAAAGAAAATAAAAAGGCTAGACTCTCACTTAGCAAAGTATCTCACAGTCTGAGAAGCACTCCAGAGCTGGACCTACTGAAGGAAACAGTAAATTCACATCACCCCCTTTAGTCCTGGGTGTGATGTGTGTGTGCATGCACATGTGTATGGCAGGGGCTGGGGTGGGGTGAGGATGGCAGGCAAAGACTCACTATTTAAATTTCGGTGTTTGGTTTGCTTTTATCTTTTTCTTTGAGCACATATAGTTGGGTTTGTGTCATCCTTATAGAAAGTGCAGCTCCATTGTAATATTCCTTGTCTTTTCTTGTTTTCTATTTATTTTAAAGAGTAAATGTACCACAGTTTTTTGATCCACTCATTGACTGATGGGCACTTACGTTGCTTCCAGCACTTGGCTATTGTAAATTGTGCTGCTATGAACATTGGGGTGCATAGGTTCTTTTGGATTGGTGTTTCAGGGCTCTTAGGGTATAATCCCAGCAGTGGAATTGCTGGGTCAAGAGGCAGTTCCATTTTTAGTTTTCTGAGGAAATTCCA
>VMDR010029801.1:0-12606 GCA_007922815.1 Macrotus californicus
GAGAGAGGCAGAGAGAGGGAGGGAGAGAGAGAAACATTAATTTGTTGTTACACTTATTTAGTCATTCATTGGCTGATTCTTTTTTTTAAAAGGCTTAAAACAACACATATTTATTCTGTTAAAGGTGGAAGTCAGAGTCCAAAATAAGTCCTGCCAGATCATTGGCTGATTCTTATAAGTGCCCTGACTGGGAATTGAACCCGCAACCTTGGCTTATCAAGTCCGATGCTTCAACCAACTGAGCTATCTGGCCAGAGTTGACACTAGAATCATTGCTCATTACACCACAGTGGATCTGGAAACACTTGTTTCTTTAAGGGAATGAGCTATAATGAACTTGAATAAGTCAGATTTTCTTTCAAGTACTAGATTCAGTTTTTAAAGTTCCTGGAAAATAATCTTAAAATATCATATATGTCATTTCTTTTAGCTCCCTCATTTTTTATTTTATGAACATGAGTTAAGTGCCTGTCTCAAGATCATATAACTACAGAATGCTAAGGCCATGAGTAGAATACAGATCTTTCTATTCCTAGTTCACTGCTCATTCAACACTCATAAAATATGACTGATATTAGGCTGACTTAAAGCCCCTAGGTGATTGTTTGAGAGATTTTTGCATATGCCTGGAAGTATTTGCATTTCCCCATCCTTACCGTATCTCCACACCTAAGGAAACAGTCTTATGGTAAAAATAAGAGAACTTCAATTTTAAAATGTTCTTTCATTAATTCAGAAAGCATTCATATAATATATTGGATTGTATTCACTTAGGGCAATATAAAAATGAGAGAATCAGAGCCCTTTTCCTCATATTTATTGTGGTCTGGAGTGTTTGGTACTTTTATAACCATATAACTCAAGTATGAAAAGTTCCCTGATAGGAGAACAAAACCGTGATATTAAGTAGCATCATTAAAAGTCTTTGGGGCCCTGGCTGGTATAGCTCAGTGGATTGAGTGCAGGCCTGCAAACCTAAGGGTCGCCAGTTTGATTCCCAGTCAGGGCACATGCCTGGGTTGCAGGCCAGGTCCCCAGTAGGGGGTGCATGAGAGGCAACCACAGACTGATGTTTCTCTCTCTCCCTTCCTTTCTCTCTAAAAATAAATAAATAAAATCTTTAAAAAAATAAAAAGTCTTTGGGAATCTATAGTTCAAAGGGGATTTCAAAAACATGGAGATACAAGATCCTCCTTAAAAAGCAAGGAGGCTTCAAAAACGTGAGCAAATGGAATTCAAAGAGAGAGAAAGAGAAGTGTGTGTGTGTGATTTTCAGAGGAGAGAACAGTGGTACATTCAGAAGAGTGCAGGTAAAGCCAGTATAGGGAGAGTGTGGAATTAGGAGCTTTAAAAAGGAGAGAGAGGCGAAGACCAGCTCACATAAGGCTTTGCCCAACCTTACCATATCTCCACACCTAAGGAAATTCCAGGTTAAGAGTTTAGGTTTGCCTCGGCCATTATTGCTCAGTTGGTTGGAGTATTGTCTAATGAATGCACTGGAAGGTTGCAGGTTCAATTCCCGGGTTCAGGGAACATACCCAGGTTGTAGGTTCAGTCACCAGTTAGGCACATACAGGAGGCAACTGATCAATGTTTCTCTTTCACCTCTCTCCCTCTCTCTTTCTCTCCCACTTCCTTTCTCTCTCTAAAATCAACAATGATACCCAAACAAATAGTAAAGTTAATCAATTCAGTATTTTCAAATCAATTCCATAGAGTCCTAATCATTTAACTTAGCTATTTTGTTTTACCTAGAGATGGCCAAAAAAAATTGCAGGTTTGTTATACTTCAGGTGCAAAAAGAACCCTTACATACCTTTTTAAATGTGATCTTAAAAATTAATCAAGTGGGGAGAGATACCACAATTCATGTCAAAACAAAGAAATTCAGAAAATAAGTATTTGTGTTTATAGTTTCTAGCACTGGTATTTAATAAGCAGAGCAATGCACTGCCTTTTCCATTTGTTTTACTTCTGCTAAATAAGAAGTGAGATCTAAGAGTTCGTTGGATGTTTTCACCACAGCCTATTTCTGTGTCCTCAGAAACATCAGATCCATGTAGGAGTTAAAACTCAGGCATACATGAGAGCAATGGATTGCAGTATTGTTCATACTGCAACAAAAATAAAGCAGAACTACATTTCAGTAACAAAAGCATCATAGCAGAACTTCACATGATACTTACTCTGAAGTAGGCACTTTTCTAAGCATTTTTTATCTATTAATTCTTCACAATAATCTGAAGTACCAATTTCCCCCCACTTTAAAGCTGAAACAACTGAGGACTAGAGAGATTAAGTAACTTACACAAATTAGTAAGTGGAAGAACTGGGTTTATGAGTACATGCAGTCTGATGTCAAAGTGTGGTTCTCAAAAGCTAAGTTAGCTGTCTTTCAGTGAAAACTGGAAATCACCCCTGTGCTCATCAATAGGAGAATAACTAAATTATGTTGTGTTAATACAGTGGAACATCACGCTACATTAAACAGAAAAGATCTATGTCCAGTGAATTGGGTAAATGTCAAAGAGACACTGTTAAATGAGAAAAGAAGTTGTTGACTACCTTGGCTATTGTGAACCCATCTTTGTTAAAAAGTACATCTCTTTGTGCAGGTCTAAGGCACGGAAGTATATGTACTAAAATATTAACAGAGGTTACCATTAGAGAATAAAATTAAAGAGTGAGGAAATTCTTTTAATTTTTATTTTATAGTATTTTGTTCTTTTTAATGTTTTATATTGACATTGTAGTGCTTTCATAATTAACCTTTTTTACAATAACAACAATTACAACCATTAACACCTATCTCTCATCTATAACTATAGACGTAGCAACGGGACGGATCTTACTGATAAACGACAGGATAAGGAAGTTCATCATATTTTTAGAGCTTTTCTCCAAACTTGACATATACACACAATAACAAATTTAAAAACTGTGTTTCATTTTGTAATTCATCAGTTAAAGTACAAAATTTCTGAAATCTTTACGGAGACCTGCTATCTGAATTGAAAGCTTCCTGAACTTTCACTGTATCTAAAAAAATGTTCTAAGACATCGTCTGGCAAATGCAATGAATTAGCATTTTTATTGTATCTTCCTTTTTGAGATACGTGAAAGAATGACTGACTTCAAAATGTAGGGAGCAGCAAGACAATGGTTGCTTGAGTTTTTTTCTTGCTATCTCAACTAGCAAAAGCATTGTCTGCTTATGCTCTTCTACCTCTATGGAAGAACACAACGTTTGCCATATTATATTTCTTTAGCAATGATAAAAAAGATAGAAAGTGATACATTGTTGCTATGGAGAAATTAAGCCTATTAATTAACCGTATCACTAATTTAACATTTCTTTTCCAACTAAGATAAATCCCTATTCTCAAACTCATGTTAAATCAGTTTTTTTTCTTCCTGTCAACTTCCTCATTAATTACTTAAACAAAACTTTTGACATGCAAACAGAAAAATTGGAGAATGCTGCTTTCACAGCCAAGTATGCTCATGAATTATACCCTTTTACAGTGTTTTGCAAAAGTCTACAGCGTGAAAGCAGGTGTTCTTTCACAGAATGATCAATTACCCTATAGAGGATCTGAAACTACTTTTTTAAACTTTGAGAGAGAAGATACAAATTAGAATGTTGGAGGTCAAAGAGTTTAACTTGCCCAAGATCCAGCCCCTAATAAATGTCAGGGCTAAGGGAAGAATGCGAGTCTCTTGTCTTGCTGCCTAATACCTTCCTGTGCAAAAATACTCTCTTCTGGAAAATGGCCACAGTAAGAATACAGGTCATTGGCCACGGGCAAATTAGGAGATTAGTGTGGGACGTTATACTAATGTGGAATGAGCAATATTGCTGGATGACTGAAAGAAGATTTTTTGTATTAAAATGAAAAGATGACTTATAAGAGAATTTTGAAAATCACATGGATCTTTAAAGACAAAACACAATATATCAAAGAAGCTCTGGATTCCCATCTAATGATTTAACCTATGCTCCCAGATCATAACATAGTAAATATACAGGTAAAAGGCTGTTTTCCTCAGCAAAAGGAATATTTTGATGAAAGTATAAATCACTTAGAGAATGAGAAGCTCATCAACACTGAGATGAGTCAATCAGGTTAGAGAGTATATGAAATATGAATGAATTACTGCATACCAGTAGGTATCTTGGCTATCTTCTTATCTCTTCTCTATGGTTTTGACAGGTGAGTAATTCCCTCAGAGAAAAGTGAACCTGCTGGATAGAGGAAAAGACAAAGGATTGAGGACCAAGCACATTTTAATGAACTCCACCCTCGGGGCGGGGGGGAAGAAAATGAGGAAGTCTGTTGGGGTCTCTGGTACCATCTTCTGGAAGGTCAGAAACTAGAAACTTGTGATAACACTATTCATTCCTTTATTCAATGCATTTTTATGAGTTCCTACTACTAGTGCCAGGCCCTGTTCTCCATCTTCACCTTTAATGACTTGGATCCCAAAGGGAGAGGAAATCATTACATGTAAAATATTGTGTCAGAAAGAGATAAGTGCTATGATGAAACAAAGCAGGGAAAGGAGGTAGAATGTGATTCTGGGGCAGGTGTGGATCTACAGGGGTGCCAGGGTAGTCCTCTGTAGGAACTGATGTTTGAGCAGATAATGCAATGGGATAAGGCAGGGAGGGGACTTGGGAATATCTATAGTGGGGGCAGAGCAGGCTGAGGGAACGGCAAATGCAGAAAGACTGAGGTAGAACATTCTAGACATGTTTGGGTACCAGCCTGAAGGCCAGTGTTGTAGGACAGATGAGAGGGGGTGGGCGGTAAACGAGGAGCAAGGGGGAGGAGCCAGAGGCCCAGTCCTCCAGGGCCTGTAAGACCCAAGTTTTCATTCTAGGTATGACAGGAAACCAGTGAAGAGCTTAAGACAGTGAAGTGATCTACATTTTACACAATCTGATTTTACATGACCAAGACTCTGAGAATTTAGGAAGATTTTCAAACAATATTAGCAGCTTAACAACAACAAACAACAGAAATTGACTGTATCTCTGGAAGCCTGTGGTAACAAAAATAGGATAAATGGGAGAAGCCTCAAATGAAGAAGACACAGCAGAAACTTAATTGGCATAAATTTTTTGTGGTTTCTCCAAATATTCAGCACCCCATGCTGCTCCATACCTTGTATGAGATGTTTTCTAAGGGCCACCAGGCTGAAGTTGTCACGCTTCTCCTCAAGGCTCTTCTGCTGTGGTCCACTTGCCTCTGACCCCTCTGGCTCATGCCACTCCTTTCTCAGTATTTGTCATGTCATATGTCCTTGTAGGGACAGGTGCTGGAGCTGTCCCACTGAAGTAGTCTCCTTTCACTGCTTGGTGAGCTCAGCATTTTTCTTTTCAATTCGGGAATTTATCAACATTAACAATATCAAGTGATGACTAGCTTTCTCCACTAGAGAAGAGGTTATGTCTTTTCACCGTTTTTCAGTGTCTTTGAAACCACCTGGACAAACAAAGGAAACTTAGGCCAGAATTATGTGCATATCATCCAAGTTTGGAAACAGAGGGTACACCAATGTGGGTTGCATCCTGTTTGGAGACATGCCCACCTGCAGTTGATGGCATGTAGGGTGCAAGGCAGCTTACCTGGGAAATCTACACCTGACTGACTGATGAGGGGGTCAGAGTCTTTAAAGGTAGGCTCCTGGGTTTTTCACAAGCAGTTCCCCTATCACCTAGGGAGGGGTAGCTCTGGCAACCCATACCTTGTTGGGGGAATTGATATCTGAGAGAGAACTGACAGCCTGTGAGCACATTTGTGTGTGTGGATCGTGTGTTCCTCCGTGAGACTCAGGTTGGTAGGATGGCTATTCTGATCTCTTTTCTGGCCTCGTTTCCTTCTCTTTCTTTACCCCTTTGTTACATTTAAAATAGCATGTGAGGTGACTGACATAAGTAGTCAAGGGTCACTTTGGGTAATTGATTTTATTTTGCAATAGATTTGAGGATTCTAAAATCTGGACAAAAGAAAGGACAGGGCATCGCAGCTGATACCTTAATTTGTTGCTGAAAGATGATTGCAAATCACAAGATTTTATATTGCATCCTGCAAAGGTAGAAACTGGGGTTTGATTTCTGAAAGTCCACTTTAATCTAGAAGAATGCAAAATTAATAACTTAAATACATAAAACAAAAACAAATGTGCAGTTGCTTAGGTTCTAGAAGGCTCTCCTACACTCTAGCTTTGACCAGTTGCACTTACACAGAGAGGACTGGTGGCCAGGTAGGAAGCAGAGTATCAGCTTTATTAATAGCTATGCAAGTACATTAAGTGATGTCCAAAGTGTAGAGCTATCAAAAGCTGAATGGGAAACAATACCATAGACGAAATCATTCTGTTTTCTCTGTCTCTCCATCACTGGACCCTCTATTGCAGGCAGGTAAGGCAGGGCAGAGCGCTGGACTTTTTAACTGATAGAAGGATGAGCATTTCAAAGGCAAAAGGATGTGGACCAGAGGAACCTTTAACACAGAGACCCAAAAGGGAGTCAAGAGAGAAGCAAGAACTATGTACTCCAACACTTTTCTCTTTGCAGTTTGCTCATAGAAACTTGAAGAAGTGGAAAAATAAATGTTTCAACTTCCTCCAACAGTATAGTTTCAAACAATTATAAAACAAAAACACATAACCTACATCATAATCAATCCTTTTGGCTGAAGCTCATTAATATAAATGCTCTAAGAATCTCAGAATGAAGAGATATCTGTTATAGCTAAATCTCCCTAAAGTAGTATAAGTTTTCTTCACCACTCACAGAAAGCACAAATTTCATTCAAAATAAGAGTCTACTCCTCAAAGTGTTTGATTTCTAACTCAATGAGCATGAAGATCCCAGGCACATTGTAATGATACATTCTGAAAAGAGAATTTTTAATTTTCTTGAGTGATCTTCACTCTCAGAGCAGATATGGTGCCCTACCTTTGACTTTGCATTAGCATTGCTATTGATGAGGGAGTGAGGATCTGGAGCCTTTTTCACTGGAGCTAATTTATCATCATAAATATGAGAATTACTGGTTACTAGTTTCAGGAATGAGGATTTTATTTATAGCAAGTAAAATCATAGAGTAAAGAGGTTTCAATTCAAAACCCCTTAAATTATGAGTTATACTTGGGTCTTAAAACATGTAAGGAGAATTGCATACTGAAATAATTTTACTGGACTTTTACTCATACATACTTAATATCTTTACTCATTAACATAGTTCCATGACCAGAGTTGACCCCCCTTTCTTACATAAAATGACCATATTAACTTTTAATCAGTCATTTTCCTGTTTAAAAACTTCTATGGCTGCCTATTGCAACAAGATAAAGTACAAAATATTCAGCTTGTTATAACAACCTAGTGGGGTTTTGACCTTTCTAGACTTATCTATGACCCCGTCAGGGCACTAAGACTTGCTGACCCAGATGTCCTAACAGTCAACTTGGGAACGGGGTACAATCCATGACCCAGGAGAAACACTGAGAATTTTCTAGCCTCAGTTAGGATAGTCTGTGTTGTCTTTTTCTTCTTGAGCTCCCTGTGTTCATACCTGAAATCAAGTAGCCCGACTCCTTTTGTACCACTTGCAGACAGCTAACAAATTCTCACTTCCTGCTGTGAGGAGGTGCTTAGAAGATTCTGTGTTTACTCATTCAATGAATATGCTCCAAGGGCCTAGCAGGTGCCAGGGACTCAAAAGTGTCCTGAATGCTGCTGTCTTGGGGTGGGGGGTGCATAGGGAGGGCTTCTGGAGATTTCGGTGTACTCCCTCCTCCCTATCCTCTCCTGCCCCACACCAGTCTCAGTCATAATTCTGCCTAGGGAATTCTCACTCACCAACACAAACACAGTTCTGTCTGGACTGACACAGCGCCTCTTGTTTGGTCCAAAGCACTCCTGTAGGGTGAGGAACACCCTCTCAGGCAGGAGAAGCCCAGGAGTTGTTTCCACATCTGACAGGAAAGGCATCTGATCATTTCTGCCTGACTGAAGAAAAGAAATGGTGAGATTTTGAAATTTGCCATTTTCATCCCTAGGCTCCTTTTTTTCAAATGCCTCTCTCCCTTGATGAGGCCCTGGGTTGCCTACCTGCACCTCAGTGCAGGCACCTCATGCCTTCCTGTTGTCTTCAGGCTTCTTCTTTCATCCCCACCCACATCAACAAAAAAGAAAAAAGAGAAAAAACAAAATTCAACTCAATCCACACTCATTATTAAGTGCTTATTAACTATGGGGCCATATGATCATTGTCCTACCTTAAGAGATTTAGAACAAACTGACTTATCAATTCGACATAAATTTACTCAGTTTTAGGTCAGTGAAGCATTCCTTTCCCTTCTATCTGTATATCATTCTGTTGTTTGGTTATAAACAAGTTGTATAGAAATTCTGAGAGAGGCAATGGAGGGGATGGGTGGGCGATGTGGCGGCCAGTATACTCAAACGGCAGAAGGCAAATTTCCTAGGTCAAAAAAATCAATCTCTCTCCCTCCCTCCCTTCCTCCCTCCCTCCCTCCCTCCTTCCCATCTTTCTTCCTTCCATTAGAATATGTACAGAGAGGGACTCAGGGTGGGGGGAGGGTTGATGAAAATAGGGAAGGATTGCCCATCAGGGTGAGGGTAAGTCAGAAGTAAGCATCTCTGAAAAAATATATAAGCATAATACATAAAGAGAATAAAGTTGGATTCCCAGTTAAGTTCCAGGATTTTCTCAGAGGGCAAATTTATAGAGATATTCATGTAAGAAAATCAATGGGAGGAAAAATAACAGAATCAATAATTTTTCTTACTGAGTTGATTAAGCGTGAGTTTTCTTTTGTATGTACTACCAAATCTTCTACAATAAATACTTGTTACTCTATAGTAAGAAAAATAAGTGGTTAATAAGACAAGAAAAACAAAAGCCAGAAATATTTTCCTCCCTGAGCATTGTTCATTGCTTTAGGGCAGCGGTGTCAAACTCATTTTCACCAGGGGCCACATCAGCCTCGTGGTTGCCTTCAAAGGGCCGAATGTAATTTTAGGACTTTAAAGATATAACTACTCCTTAACAGTGAAGCGAGAGCTCGGCGCTGCTGCCAGGTAGAAACAAGGTACCGGGCCGGATAACACAAGGTAGAGGGCCAGATTCAGCCCAGGGCCTTGTGTTTGCCACCTGTGCTTTAGGGAGTCCAGCAGGACCCACTCTCAGTGGACCTAGGAGGGGAGACGAGGTGTCCATGTCTCTGCCAGTGAGTTCCTTTCGCACCTGCACTTGCTCTCCTGTCACCTCCCTCAGTACCATCAGCCTCTGACCAGCAACTCAGATATACTGGAGACTGAGCACTTCCCAGAGCTGAGTCAGCCGCTAACTCTGAGGACAGGAAAATGTGGACAGTGTCTAAATCAGAACAATACCAGAGAACTGGGGCTAGAGAATACATTTAGTTTTGCTAAAATACTACAGAAACATGCCTCTTATTATGTTTTTTATTTAATTTTTATTGAATGTATTGGGATGACACTGTTCAATTAAATTATAGGGGTTTCAGGTGCACAAGTCTATAATACATCATCTGTATAGTGCATCGTGTGCTCACCACCCAAAGTCAAGTCTCCTTCTGTCACCATTTAGCCCCCTTTGCCCTCTTCCACCTCTCCCCATCCCCCTTTCCCTCTGGTAATCACTACTGTGTTGTCTATGAGTTGGGTTTTTTTGCTTAATCCCTTCACCTTTTTCACCCAGTCCCCCAAGCTCCTCTCCTCTGACATGTCTTTTATTATTTAGTCATTTCTTTGCCCATACAAAGAAGTTTCCAATAAAGTCCTGTGTGACTAGAAAACATTTTCATTCCCTTGGTCATGACCTATGAAATGCACAGTTCACTTAAGATTCCAAGGTATGGAGATTTGGGGCTGCCTGGAGGGACAGCAGGGAAAACATCTGAGTTTTCAGTGAAACGAAGTCTTTTCTAAGTTAAAAGTCTCTTTTTAAAAATTCTGAGAGCATCCCTGAAATTGTCTTTGTACCAGATTCATCAACAGTAGATAAAATCAATAAAAATTAATCCCAGAAGTAATTACATTTTATTGTCATTTCTAAAAAGTTAAGTCTTTTTCCAGAAGTTTTATAAAATTACTTACTTGTCTCCATTGTAAAAAAAGTCAAGTTTTGTTTCTAGTAGTTTTGAATCAAGACCCGCCAGTGTGGCCTGAATCTTCCAGGTTCACCAGCTATGCTGCTTATCAAAGCACGGAGCATTTCCTTCACTTTATAGACAAAGCCTTTGATAATTTTATTACATTTTAATAATATTTGTTACTGCAATATTTTAAGAAAGCTTCTTAATGTAGGTGAAGAACAGTTAAAATCAATTATAACATTGGGTTACATATAAAATAGTATATAATTAACTATTGGGTTAAATAGTTAATTGGGTTAAACCTTTTTTTTAACATTAGACTTTCACATTTTTAAGCTATAATTAAAGAGAAAGACATGTACATTTGCAATATTATGGGATTTTGTCAAAATGGGATGGTGTTTCGTATTTTTAAAAAGAATTCCTTGAAAACACAAGAACACACTGTGATTGCAGAGCCCCTAAAATGAGCAATTAACTTTAATTGATTCTGAATATGATTGTAAGATATTAAAATTAATAACCCAATTCTTAGCTAAAATTAATTGAATATGATGCCTAAAGCACAGGTTGCTTAGCAATTATATTTTTATGCTTTCACAATAATTTTCCAAAGCTATTGCTTAGTTTATGCATGATAGCCAAAATCAGCTCATTATGATTCCTAACAATTTTTTCCTCAGGTTTATAAGCAGCACCTTGTTTTAAAAAATTCTAATTTTTTTAAATTTTTATTTTTAAAGTTTTGTTTTTATTTATTAGATATAGTGTTGTTTCAGAATCTGGTTAAGGTTATGGCTTCTCATTTCAGAAACGAAAGTTGCAATCACATCCACAATTTTTCCTGAGGTTATAGAGAAGTCTTATTGGCCTGATGTCTGTCTGGACCACTGAATTATCTGTAAACCCGAGGTTAAGAACCCCCATTTAAAAGCCAAGTCAATGTTATGTTATGGCCAAGAGACATGTCTCTGTTTTAGTTGTATAGTAAGTCTGTATTTCCCTTCCAAGTTTAATTCATTGCTAGAATAACAAGCATGAATAGTTTATGAATATTTGACGTGTACTGAGCTGATTTACAAAGTTGGCTGGGTGTGGAAAGCACATAATTGCACATTTTAATGTATTAGCCCATCAGCAGGGTTGGAGAAAGCAGAGAAGACATGGTGAATTGTCATCCTTTTATGAACCATTTCCTGAAAGTTTCCCAAAGTACATGTTTCAATTTGCTTAACAACTTGCTACAAGAACAGTGAGTTGTCAGACACATACGGGCTGTCACCCACACTACTCCCAGGGCACCAGTTCCGAGATGCTGCCCAGATCTTCCCTCACTGACAGATGCAAGTCACTCCTCACCAGCACAAAGTTCTCACTAAAGGTACAACCCTATCTCATGGGCCACAGGGCCGACTGCCCCAGAATGCCTTCATTTACCTGTCTATAATTTAAATGTTACTGGAATTTTTAAGCCAGAGTGTGCTCCGACTACTAGAGTGGGCCTTATTAATTTTGGAGCAAGTGATGCCTGATTTTACTTCATATCTCAGACAACAAACCATTGTAGGTTCTCAAGTGAGAGAAAACCACAAGCAAAACTGAAACAGGAATTAAAAACGAAAAGTAAGAACAAGCACTCCTATTGCATCTTTGTTCTGAAAGTCATTAAAGTTTGACCATTTTGCATTGTTCATAGAATAGTTTAAGTTGTCAGTAAGCTGCAGAATTCTGATTCATGTGGAGTGTTAAAGCGAGGCAGAGTGACAGACTCAGTTATTATCAGTTATTATCACTCAGCTCTCCTTTCTTTCCAGCAAACTGTCAAACAATACACAAATGCACATTAACACCAAGAGTTCATGGAATTTAATGTCAATAAGACAATCATTGGAGTCCCCTAAAACTTTGTGGGGCCCAAATGTATTAGAAATCCTTGAACACCTCCAGCATCACTCTTTGCTTCCAAACAGATTTCATTCAAGGATGACATGTTTTCCGGAAGCCTGACTGTATCGGGGAAATTAAACATCATCAGAAAAGAAGTTACAGAAAGAGACTCAGACACAATTTGAAGCAACGTGACTTTGAACTTTGTCATAAAGGATTCCAGATCACTGGCTACAATAGAGGAAACCTCACACCAAAGTGTTTATAGAAAATGTCTCAAAATGATATAAGTATTAATAAGATCAGAATATTGAGTTAAATTGGATCTAGTGTTTTCTTCCTTTTAAAGTTTCCAAGGAATTTTTTTGTAGAATTAAAAGATGATTGTGCAAATCTGTGATAACTTTACCTTAACTCTTTTTATTTTTACTTAATTAGTATTTGTGGTAGACATAATAATGATTCCCCAAAGGTGAACATGCCCTACTCCCTAGAAATTGTGAATATGTTACGTTACATGGTAATGGGGAATTAAGTTTGTGGATGCCATTAGGCTTGCTA